>JAULCA010437731.1:0-10913 GCA_032360845.1 Crassadoma gigantea | reverse complement strand
GCAAAATACAATTCTGGGAAAAAATAACTGTCTGGTTTGTTATCTTTTTGAACATTATACGGTAAATGATTATCCGACGTATCAATTTTTCACGATACCATGCACTTTCTATTTAGCATCAGTAGCCATAGGTCTGGGAGCATATCTAAACAGATTTAAGACCAGATACCGGTTTCTTGCAGCGTTTAGGTCACCTAGGTCACTTGGCTGACCTATTGCATTGCCTACGTTGATGAATTGCCTTCAAAAAGACTTCTCCTCTGAAAGTTTTTGATTGATTTAGACCAACATCACATCCTTAGATGGCAAGGATCAGAAAGGTGTTGACCCAGTCTCCCCGCCTCCGCCCCACAACTGAGGAACAGTGTTATAATTGGATCACAGAATACAATATCTCCCAAATGACATTTGGGAGATATTGTAAAACCTGTTGTTGGATTATATTTCGCCTTTATAACATTCCTTAGATAATGAATATCAGAATCCATACTAGAGAAATGTTGGCGTCATAAGGTATCGTGAAATGCAAATCAAAATTATGATCTGAAAGTTCCAAATGAATTTAGAGCAACGTTGGATGAAACAGTCCTTGATAATGGACCCAGGAAGGGGCTGATAATCAAAATGGCTGAGAAGCGGGTTATAAGAAGTCAAAAGTGCAAATCCCTTAAATGTTTTTTTCTATTAAACCGACTGATCCATTTTGACTGACACTTCTAAATGATTCATTAACGATGTTTTACTCGAGAAGTGATCGAAGACCATACAGATAACGGTAGAAGGGAGGGAGGTAGGTATATGGGAACGGGACTGCTAAGTGGTGACTTGGTGTAAACCTTCAAACGACATCATTACTGGTGAAGTGGATTTTGACAAAAATAGTTACTCTGAAATCATTGTTATATGCCTTCATTAATTTAGGGACACTGTTCGATTAAGATTATATAGCGATGTGTATACGTATACATAATGTTTATTTTGTAGTGTCGTTCAAGTGACATTGCCAAATAAACCTCATGTTTAATAAAAATGTCAGCTTTGACAGTGTGCCATTTATTATATTACATGTTTCAAGTATAAATAAATTCAATACCGAATACAAACAAAAATAGAAAAAATAAAAAAAGGAAAACTTGAAAAATTGGGACCATCATGATATTCAATCATTTTACCATAAATGTATAGAAATAAAACCTCATAAAGAGGACCATATAACCGGGCATCGCCCTCTGTTATCATTTCCTCAATTATTCGTACATATTATATTTTATATCAAGTGAATTGATGACGGAAGGAAGAAATAAGGCATGAACCATTAAGTTTGAACAAATTCACAAATATAAATCATACCCCACGTCTATTTTCCATCATATCCTTTTGAAGTGAAATTCTCAAAACCCTTTCATGTTGAAAATATTAAAGTTTACATCTTGATGTCTAAGTGCATATTTGATAGCTCAAACCATTTGGCGACAACAACAAATGATAAAATGTAAGGCGTTGTTCCTATATCACTATAATAAATCTAGCCAATAAAATCCCTATACAATCACCTCGTGACCCTAGGTCGCACTCTGGGGGACTGCTTGACACCATTTGTAGTTTACGCACGTTTTCGTATACTTAAAACTGATACGAAAAGTGTGAGCAAATTATCGATCATGAAATACTATTAGCAGCTTTTAAATCAATGGACTATCATAACTAAAAGCTATTGATAACAATTTGCGCGAAAACACGTGTTGATATTGTTTTAATTTACCCTATATTAAATAGCAAGGTACCCAAAGGAGCCGGGACTCATTGTCCATCTATTACTTAATGGTAATAACAAAGTATATATTTTAGTTGACAGGATAAAATAGCATCGGGCGAATGAAAAAGCCATGGTGTCATTTGTTTGAACAACCAATGGCCTGTTTTTTATATATCATTTTGTAGTCCTTACTGTTTTGCCAAATTATTATATCACCGCCCACCACCATATGTTACCAGATGTTGTAATGATACATATTACTATGGTAACATGTTTGAAATTCTTAATGTTGATTAAAAGTAGTTACCTGCTGTTAACAGAGGCGGATCCAGACACCTATCTGGGGGGTTTCCAAATTTTAAGGGCGGGGGGGTGTCCAAGTGGGGAAAAATTGAGGAAAATGGTGAAAATACATGATTTTAAAAGCAAATTCTCAGGATGGGGGATTTCCTGAAGCCAAGAAAACCCTTCTGGATCCGCCACTGGTTAAGTATTTGAAATCTTATTGGAATGAGGAATCGGCTCAAGTACCCTACAATTAAACATTATCAAACTGGAAGGTTACGTAATAGCCTTTTTGTTCTACTATGTAGATTTAGGTCAGGGAGAATGGAAATCAGTAGAATACTCAAATTAGTTATCGTTAAGGGAGATCTAGCTTTTAGGTCATTACCACACAATTTCACCTTTACAAGATATTACCGAGTTTAGACTTCTCATTTCAAGAATAAAATCTACAATTTGTAAGAACTGCTTTACAGAAAGTTATAAAGGAAAAACTTTTTATACAAAATTAAGCCAGTCATAACACAATAATGATATTATGAAAAAAAATATTCGTTTCCGTCTAAATTTGTACGTAGAAAAGCTGTATTAGTTTGACAATTTAGTGTATAATATTCCCAATGTTGTTTTGAATTATATACAGACAAGGTGCAATATGAGGTATTTAGCTTACTAATTAGCCAACAATAGCATAATACTGTCATACATTGAAATATACAAAATACACTTCTCATCCCTTAGGCAAGATCAAATCTAAACAGTATATATTAAGTTGTTCCGTCCTTCACTAAAGGATTGCATTAATGTTTAAACATGTACATTTCAGTTCTGTAAACATACATGGGATAAATAGAAAAGAGCAGACAAGTTTTCATTTAGAATAGAACTACTTTACGTTCAAATTAAATGTAACAATATAAAATTGTAAATTCCATTCATTTAATAAGATTGCAATAACAGCTACATCAAGCGTCCAGTTTTCTATTAGGAGAATCACAAAGAGTTGGTATACATTTATAAATGATTCAGAAAAATAGGTACAGAACCAAATATCTCACAACTCCACTGCTGACTTCAACCAATCAAAAACAGCACAAACTAGATATAACCACTATTCCAGGATTGTATAGCTTATTTTATATGAAAATAATAACCAGAGTAATCAGATGGAAATGTATCTTTATCTTGGTTGTTTCGCAAAGTTTAGAATGGCCTAACAGGACTTGAACTCAGTTGCTAGAGGTATGTTAAATATTTCTAGAATGCAGAAACCTTGCAAAGTTTGTAACTTTCTAGAGGATGAATTTTGCGTTCAACTGTCCATTGCTCTTTTACATTTTTTTTACAAAAGAGCTGGCTCAAGTACAGTTGTCATATTGAAATTGTTTTTTTTTCAATTCTGCGTCGAGTAATCAAGGAATAACAAAGATCAAGCTTCACGTCGACGTATTTATCATAGTCATTAGAACCGAGAAATGTGTAACGCCTTTATCTAGCTGTTTGTCTTGGTATACTCACTATAAGGTTTAAAGTAGGAAGCTTTTATCATTTTATTCTGATCGTTTTGTAAAGTTGCATTTTAATAGAATCTGGACAAAGATATCATTATACACAGAGAAGTTTACAAGACAATGCTTCCTCAGGAAGACTGCATCTCGTGTTTATTATTCAATACCTAAATCGGACACGTGTAGAAATAACAGAGTTACCAACAAAAACAGATGGCATTTGTGTAATAAGCACAGAATATAAAGATTTACATAACGTTGGCTATCCGTGGGACTTATCGTAAACTGTAGAGATGTTTATCTATTTATTTATCAATAGTGAGATGTTTACCTGTTCGAACAAATGTTAACAAAGCAAAACAAAATAGTTCCAAAAAACACGATAAAACATTAATTTAACGACAGTACATCTCGAGGACATGACACATGTTTAGATATCACCATGCTGGATTCATAGATCAGACATTAACCAAGCTTGCGGAAAATGGAAAAAACAGTAGATCAACGTGACTTAATGCGCCGTGAGGTAAAATGCTTGGGTTCTTAACCCATTCGTAGTGTGGAGTTGTTTAAACTTCAGTTTATCAATTGACATAATACGGAAATCCTAAAACAGGAAAAGATACAAATATTCGTAATAGTCTATCAGGAAGGTTAAGTATTTTTCCATTAAATGATAAATAGAAAATATAAACAATGGGCTCGCTCACTTTTTATTATGCCATTTAGATAATCTCACCAATCCAAAATGAAAAAAAACCATGATGATATGAAAACAAGAAGCAATAAGATGTTATATATTTGAATGCTTTTAGCATGTGGTAGGAATTTTTAAAAGAACCATAAACAATCCCATAGATCAAAACATTTCCAAACAGAAACCATTTTGTAATTGAAAGAAACGAAAACGAAATTCAAATAAAGAAAAAAAAGGCGTATCTTATTTACAAAACCGGCTGCGGAGTGATATATCGCGATACTTAAAACGAATGAACAATGGAGAAAGAGGTACCTAGTGTACATATTGTAGTTATACACCAAGTAACCGGCCAACCACCTGACTAGGGGACAGGTTTTACGGGAAATACTTCATTACAGAGGCACATACATCAAAGGATTGACATAAAAACTTGGACAGAGTATTAATAGATGAAAGTAAAATATGCGTTAACTCGTCCGAAAAGACATATTAACTTATACAAAGGAAATGTGTTTATTTATTTCGCAATATTGTTTGTCTATATTGTCAAGTCAAGTAATTTTGTTTATTGAAGTGTCATATATCACAAATACATCGTACAAGTGTGCAGTAACAGAGTATAAAACATTTAGTTACATAGCAAAGATAAATCATCTTAATGTAACTAAATGTTAAAGACATAATATCATTATGTGGGCAACAGATATAATATAGTACGTAGTATATTAAAGAATTACAACAAACTGTCACAGGTTCTAATCCAGAGAGCAGGTGATTGGGACAGCCCCTACCTAACAAGCTCTCTGGATTTTGTACTTACTTATCATTTTATACCATGATAGATAAAAACTTTTCTTTTACATTTACTTTATTAAAGCATGATGTCTTTAAAACAATAGTGATAAAATAAAATGAATACATACATAAATATAATATATATGCATAATTAACGAAGGAAGACAATGTTTGACTCGTGCCCTTCCGGGCTTCCTATATATTAATCGTAATTAAAATATGTCAATCTCGTAGAAAAATAACTTTTGTAAATCCAGCATTAAGACCAAACTGGTGTATAGAACAGCAATATTTCAAGGGCGGGTCAGTGTAATACAACGTAACAGTTATGACGTTATTTTATTGATGACGTCAATAATCACGTCATGTCATTCATATTCTTAATTAGTGTCATCTAAATAGGGTTGGATTATACAGTGGCAATTCCATTCAATGGCAAAAACAATAAAAAGTCTGTTATTCTATGTCAGTGGTGAAATGCATATACTTCCATAGTTAAATGAAATTCCATGTCTATAATGGGAAATGATTTTAAATATATATGTGTAGAGATGTTAGATTAAGGACAATATTTTATCGATAGCATATCCCAGCAAGGGACCCATGCGGTCTTAACGCTCACATGAGTTTCGTGTGACTTAATATTTTATGAACAAGTTTAAAGTCAATATATGTAACAGAAAACAAAAACATGTATGTTAATCAATCAGAGGCTACGGTGTCCATCTACGATGTTAGCATCGGAACAAAAAGTGAAAATGTTTAATCGGAGCCACATTTGGAAATCTATACACAGAGTTAGGAGTGAATGACTTCAGCGGGGAAGATGTTTCGGGGCAAGCAGTCACAGCTAAGGGTGACCATCTTTGTTTTTATATCCAAACAGAACCTTCCAATAGTTAGAAGTGACCTTCTTAGGAACATTTGTACTGACCTAGAGTAAAATACTTCATTGTTTCTTAAGTTAAACTCTAAAATATTACAGCAAGTTTTGGCGCCATATTATCCTACATCATCGGACCGGCAAGAAAATAAGCTGGTAAGTGACCTGTACTTGTCCATTGGTTATCAAAACGCAATCAAAAATGTCTCAGCAAGTTTGGTTACCTGGGATTTGTGTGTCGGTATCAGGAAAATTGTTAGTTAAGCTGTTAGGCTAGATAGCAAAAGTTTACATTAATTATCAGTTACTTCCATAGTTCTGGAGAAAAGTCTACATCAAATTGCTGACGGCGCCGGATCGCAAAAGTTTACATTAATTGTCAGTTACTTCGATAGTTCTGAAGAAAAGTCGACATCAAATTGCTGACGGCGCCGAATAGCAAAGTTTATATTAATTATCAGTTACTTCCATAGTTCTGGAGAAAAGTCGACATCAAATTGTTAACGGACGACTGACGGCGCTGGGTGGCAAACGTCAACATGATCATTGCAGGTGAGCTAAATCCAAATTTAGATTCAAACTTGCAACACAAGCAAGTCCCATCACAGAAGGAAGTTTTTAATTATTTTGCGATTAGTTATAGCATATCTGAGATGATCTTGAAAACAGGCTCTTTACTAACAAGATGTATGAACTTTACTGATCTTTATTAGTAAAGATCAGTAAAGTTCATACATCTTGTTAGTAACGAGCCTGCTTTACTAATCTTTACTAACAAGATGTATGAACTTTACATCAGTAGAATAAGGGAATATATATAAAAAAAGTTCATTATTATTGTGATTTTCTTTTGTTTAACCGTAGTTAATCAACGTACCAAAGTTAGGTACATCATGGTAAGCATACATGTAAAATCACAAAGGTGTGTCTGCACTTGAAATATGTAGGACAAATTACCATAAATGCATGCTCCTCTGACTAAACTATAGCATTCTCGTACAAATATAATTAGTTTGCCAGAGAGAGAAACCACCTGGCACGATGTCTTGTTTCATCCGGCTTGTCTCGGTTCTGTTTGAGGTTTCAGGTGATTTGTTTATTATGAATATACAATGTAAGTTTTGCAAACATGTCTAGAGCCTCTTTGTATACGGTACCGAAAGATTTAGTACCGGTGTGAGCCAAGAAGGCGTCAAAGAACACCACATCGAGACAATACCCAACAATGACGGTGCAACTTGTGCATATCTCCAGAGTCGTACCGATACCTACGAAATCACGGAATGACGAGTGTGTATATAATATCAGCAGGCTCGTCTTTCCCTTCACGTATCTACACCTAACACGCTGTTTGTTTTATAGCCTCTGTTTGCTGTGAATTATCTATTACTGGTTTAATTATCTCTGCGTTGAGTCGGGTAAAAAGTCTGCAGCAGAGGTACCGATCCGTACCAGGAACCAAGGTGGTAGCGTGGATGGCACTGCACAGTTTACCTGGCAGGTGTACTCAGGTGTGCTGACGAGTGCTATCTCACACCAGGCAGGGACAGAACGTCCAGGCGAACAAGGACCAGCCGTATCAAGCATGTTGACACTTTGATGAATGGACTCACTAGAAATGACATGATAGTTAAACTATAAACTTGATTTAAGTGGCGGTGATGTTGTTTTTTTGCAGTTGGTCGCATGCATTTATTTGTATACCAAATGTGTTCCTCCGAAATGGATATCAAGTAATCACGAACAGCTGGAGCAATTATTTCGGTATTAAACATGTACTGCATCGAACTCATTTTACCACCGTTATCAATTAAATAATATGATGTTTCCAATAGGTCGTCTTTGTTTCCGATAACCATTTTATTTTAGACTCATTTTCCAAAATTTTGTTCGAAAATATGAACATTTTAAGAACAAACTCCATAGAGCCGGGTAGGACGTACTGCTGATTAAATAATGCATACAGTATATCATTATATATGTGTATTGTTTTTGATTTTTTTTTTAGTAGTTAGTCAAACATGCAGTGTAATATAAAACGAATCAGATATTTTTGAAAGGTTTATTTTTAAGACATTGAAGATAAAAATTTTCCCCAATATGTGATACAGTTATACAGTATATATACATATTTTAAAAAAAATGTACCCTGTTTAAACAACACCAATTACTAAGTATACTGGCTTCAAAAGTAAAGATTGTTGATACTGGAGTGCTTCAATGACTATATAATAAAGAATTAGGCCATTACATTTCCATCGTTTTTAACATTATAGAATATCTACTTTATACAGTACACTGACTTGCATCTCCATATAATACTTCTATCATAATCTTTATTTGCTTCTGGTCTTCTTTATGGACATGATAACGAAGCACCCCCAGAATAAACTACTATGTGTCAGTGAAAACATAGGGTACATCTGCTCTTATCTTGACGTCTCTTTATGATGTATAACAAAATCGATATTATGGAGATATGGTGAAATCCTGTTATAACATATTTTAGTCGAAACATCATACACGATTCCTTTATCCGCATACTGCACAACTTTGAACAACGTCATCTTATATTAAGAAGCAAGCTCTCCAACACAATCTTTACTTTCTTCCAGTAGGCATATACGGTGAGGAAAGAGACTTCCATGGATGAAGACAGATCACTACGTAGATATCTCTCAGCAACCACACCATCCTGTGAACACGTTTTATGTCTCAAATGTAACTTTAGCGTCTTTTTATATTAAGTTTACGATGGTTTAAAAAAATAGATGAGACTGCCAAATGGGCGGGATATTTCCCTAGTATAGCTTTACGAGTAAATCGTCGAAAGGTACCGTAAATGCACATTCTAATATATATATATATATATACACGTGACTAATAAAGACTTATCGTAAATATATATGATTGTTTTTATAGTCTCTTGGATTACTTTGGAGCCTTTAAATATATATATGACAAAAACTTAACAGCAGTCTCTGAAGTGGAGACATTTCCAGTTACCTTGACGTCTTCCCAATATATAAAGAATAATCTTATAAACATTTTCTGATGTGGAAACAAGACCATTCACCCTGACGTCTTTCCAGTTCACACACTTGAGCCAATGTTACAAATACATTTTCCACCGACAGTAATATAAATTGTTAGACATTTGCGTGTTACATTTAGTCATAATACACACTGTACTTAGCATATTTGATGCAGCACTATGTGAGGTTTTTTTCTTAAACTTTACAAAAGCCTGTTCAACTATTGATTTGGGAAAATAAAACTGGTTTCATAAAGATTGGAAATATCTTCCTTATTTTTCGTTTCTTAGGAAAATCAGCTTTTTTTTACAAGTAAATTAATTTTGTAATCAGCTATTAAGCTTGGAAAAAAAGACTGTCACTGACTACATACAGAAAAAATGTACATGCATGCTTGGTACAAAATATTGCTGAATTATGTAAGTTTGAATTGATTTCTCGATTTAAACTTAAGTTATTATGCACAGACAAATGGATCAAAAACAACTACTTACAACCTAGTACATCTTCTGCATATATGTTTAGAATACATTCCTCAACATATTTTATTCAACATCATTTGGATTACATAAAATACATATCATCATTAAAGTTACAAGGTAATCATGTACAATAAGTGACAAAACAAAAGGAATGTCTCACATTTACGCTCACAGGAGCCACTGTATGCAACACATGCTGATATGACAGTTATACCAGTGATATGCCAACTAAGAACTTGCATCTGCATTTTGCACTGTTTTGGAGAGCTTTGCAGATTCATGGTACTAATTATGATGGAAATACTGCAATATCACATGTTCTTTTTTTCTATATTAAGGTTGATTAAGGTTGGAACAAACACACATATTGGTATGTGTTATGTTCCCCCTCCCCCCAGATCTCAGTTATATTACTATCGTATCTTAAGATCTGGTGATATTACTATCTTATCTTAAGATCTGGTAATATAACTATCTTATCTTAAGATCTTGTAATATTACTATCTTATCTTTAGATCTGGTGATATTACTATCTTATCTAAAGATCTGGGGATATTACTATCTTATCTTAAGATCTGGTGATATTACTATCGTATCTTAAGATCTGGTGATATTACTATCGTATCTTAAGATCTGGTGATATTACTATCTTATCTTAAGATCTGGTGATATTACTATCTTATCTTTAGATCTGGTGATATTACTATCTTATCTAAAGATCTGGGGATATTACTATCTTATCTAAAGATCTGGTGATATTACTATCTTATCTTAAGATCTGGTGATGTTACTATCTTAAGATCTGGTGATATTGCTATCTTTGATTAAGGTCTGGTGATATTACTATCTTAGATTAAGATCTGGTGATATTACTATCTTATCTTAAGATCTGGTGATATTACTATCTTATCTTAAGATCTGGTGATATTACTATCTTATCTTAAGGTCTGGTGATAATACTATCTTATCTTAAGGTCTGGTGATATTACTATCTTATCTTAAAACATTTTACACAATCAAGATTAAGATCTGGTGATATTACTATCTTATCTTAAGATCTGGTGATATTACTATCTTATCTCAAGATCTGGTGATATCACTATCTTATCTTAAGATCTGGTGATATTACTATCTTATCTAAGATCTGGTGATAATCCTATCTTATCTTAAAACATTTGACACAAGAAGTACATAATTTTTTTTATAAAGTGAAACAAAGATGAGATTATCCCTGTATTTTTAACATACCACTTGCAATGTCTATCATGACAGCGTGGACATACTTATGTAAACATAACCACTCGGAAATGCATTGTTTATATTTTTGTGTAGGGTGGACAGGGAGCATCCTTATGAGAGGTAGTGTCATCTGGATTCTAAGCATACTTACAAATTATACATTAAGAGCTTTTCAGCCTATCCGTCACACTGCTGTAACGATTTATGTGTATATTTACTTTTCTTGATAG
>JAULCA010437698.1:0-10913 GCA_032360845.1 Crassadoma gigantea | reverse complement strand
TTTTTGTTTTTGAGATTCATAACCGATTTTGCAATACGCCACCATTTTCCAGGGGGTATGGTTTTATCAATTAAAGATGATTGAAGTTTAGATAAATATTTTTCTTCAGCTTCCCAAACTGAGAAAATAACTTCGTTTCGAATAGATCTAAATTTTGTCCAGGAAGCTGAAGTGTTATGTAGCTTAGCTTTGGAATGCTGGCGATTTCTTTGTCTAATTTTGAGTCCGATACCGTTAGTCATCCAAATTTTATCATTAGGTCTTATAGTTACTGTTTTATGTGGCACGAATAGGTCGATAACAGTTAGGATTTTATCAGTCAAAAGAGAGTTCATATTTTCAATGTCACCTTGTAATAAAAGATTCCAGTCTGTGGACTTAAGATAATCATTTGCCCTGTCAAAGTCAGTGTTATTGAAGTATAATAAAGTCTTTTGATATGCATGTTTCTTTAAAGTTTTAAATTTCAGATCAGCGCTAACTGGACAATGATCACTACAATAGGGAGGGTGTACTATTGTATAATTAACAAAGTTAACGTTGTTTGTTAGTATAGTGTCAAGTAATGTTGAGGTCAGGCAAGTAATCCTGGTAGGTTCAGTAACAGTGTTTTCTAACCCATATTTCGATAAATTTCTATGTAGATTCGAGTTTCGATTTAGATGTAACATGTCTTGATTTATATCCCCTACCAGGACCACTTCCCTTTGCAGATCAATTATATTATTTAGGTTAATATCTAGCATGTCCCAGTAGCCAAGGAGAGAGTCAGGGGTCTATATAGACAGCCTAAAAGAATAGGTTTATTTTGGGTAGTAACTTCAGTCCATATTAATTCAAGATCACCTATCTCAAGGTCAGGTCTACGTTTAATGGTCATATTATGTTAAGTATAAATCAGAACTCCGCCACCATAATTATCTCTATCCCTTCTAAAAATATTACCAAAGTTTTCCAAAGATATAGCACTATCAGGAATTGAGTTATCAAGATGAGTTTCAGAGAGCACGGGATATCGTATTTGGAGAAGGCAGCATCAAGAATATGAGTTTTATTCCTCAACGAATAAATATTAATATGACAAATAGAAATAAAATCTAGGTGGATGTTGGAGTTGGGTTGACCGGGGTTCGGCTGAATATCACCGCATATGGATAATATATATAATATAATAAAAATATAGCATATTCCTGGTTGTGGATCTAATCATTGATGTGTTTTGGCAGAATTTGGAGAAATAAATAGCTGCAGGAGGATACTATGATGGAAATATACACCCCTGTAGAGTGTGAGGGGGGATGGACTAGGGAGGATATGTTATTATTGTGGTTAGATGGCCAAATGGACAGAGAGCGACAGGGAGAGTGCATTGGCTGTCACTGTGGTACATCATAGATAGCTGAAGAATGATTTCACGAGGAGGGACTATGACGGCCAGATTTTGGAGGTCAGTTACCTTTACTAGATTATACATTTTCAGTATACAGCACATAGTCATTGAGACCCATTCAGCCACCAGGCCAGGAATCACTGCAAATTACTAAACAGGTGTTTCGGTTGTCATGTCCCTAGATGTCTCATGTGATCAGTAGATAAATAATACATGTATTTTGTATCTACGTCAAGATCAACCAACGTAGATGTGACACATACATGTAGGTGTGGAAGTCTAATCCATCCACATCATAGCCATACCAAAAGTGTAAAAGAAATGGGCTATATCACTCTCTTAGGGATGGAGAGGGTCGTCCTGTATAATAGAAGCAGTATAAATCGGATCTGAATCCGTACTATCATACGCCGGTAGCCGGCTTTTGTTTTGATATGAACCTATATATATACTTCATTTATTTATTTTCTTTTTTTCTTTCTTCTCAGATATCAATTTAAAAATAACAAAGACTATTTTTTAAGTTCTCACTATTTAAATCTTTCCTTTCTTTTTTTTCAGTCTTAACTCATGTCTTTCACATGAATTTCTTCATCAATTTTACAGTCATGTTATTTTAATATTTTTTGTTTCTTATTTTTCTTATGAATATAACACCGCAATGATTGGCTGTGTGCTTTATTGCACAAATTTCAGTTTTGTTCTTTATCTAGGCCCTTGGACACAGATTCCTGAAGTGATTGGAGACCCATCCCCATTGCACAGTTCTTTAATGGCAGTCCCCGGTCCATGGTTCACAGAATACACCGCCCGATAAGCTCTCCCGGAAAGTTACGAGTAAAGTTCACACTTGATGGAAGAGACGGCTTAAGTTCACAGATTTTACCTTTTTGGTCGACAGGTTACACAGAGTCATTTCCAACACGGAGTCAAGGAGACAGGCATTAAGTTCTCCATTAGAATTTTTGACACAGCTGGATCTCCATGCTGACCTTGAAATCACTTAGTAAGTATAAGTTGTTTGCTAGCCAGTTATTTCTTTTCTTCCCTGCACACACTAGTGACTTGGTCCTGCACTCACAATGTGCACCTTGGTAACACAACATGATTACCTCCCTTACACCATGAACAGCCCTCTCCTATCAATGTCTTTCATCTCAGCTGGTGTTATGTAAACATTCTGTAATCCTATCATTGTGGTGTTGTTCTGTTTCTACAGTTATTAGTCTTTACTTCTGTGTCTTTATTTTGGCTATTTTCTCTAAAAGAATTGCTTGTTTCCTGATTTTTTACATAAAGTTCCAAATGAAGGGGGTATAGGTCTTAGTTATCTCCCCTGATCTTAAGAGAATATGTTATTTGTTTATATTTCTGAGTAGTACAGTACCTGTACTTTGATAAAACTTAAAACGATAAGTCTAAGTCTGAGTGTAATGTTTATTAAGATATTTAAATTTACATTTCAAAATGTATTCAATTTTCATGTCTTTTCTTGCAGGAATCTCAATATCCAGTTCTAGTAGAAGACTTGACCTACCAGCCCAAGCATTGAAGCCAGCCACTTCTCATTTTG
Source organism: Crassadoma gigantea (assembly GCA_032360845.1). NCBI lineage: Eukaryota > Metazoa > Mollusca > Bivalvia > Pectinida > Pectinidae > Crassadoma > Crassadoma gigantea. Next base: position 7,950 of record JAULCA010437698.1, on the reverse strand, counting down.
GAATCATACCCTATGGTCCTGCCTCTTTCTAAAAATGGTAAATTTAAAAATATTGTGGGATCCTATACGGTTATTGTATTTAAGGGACTTTGTGATTTCCGCGAAGTAGGGACTACCTTCCTTTACAACACCACATAGTGGCTGCATCTGTCGCATAATATAATGTATAGACTTGCTTAAAGGATTTTGGCCACGATTTTTTACATTTTGTAGAAATAAGCGAAAATCGTAATATACTTAAACAAATACAGAATCATCCATCAACGCGCATTCAGAAGTGTCCCGTTACCAAGGTAAGCAAAGGTTCAGTTCAGTTCTTTATTATCTTGAGTCTTACGACTTATCAGTTCAAAATAAACATATATACAAGGATAAGCAATACAATTACACGCACTCAAGTCGACAAACACCCACATACACACACCCACAAATACACACACACATATATCCATTGGTATAGTGTAGAGAGACATTCCTTTTTATATTGGTACATAGACTTTTCTTTTCTTATTATTCAGCTTAATAATTTGGCTAAATCTTATTACTGTTTTGTTCACTATTTCCATTAATTGGATAAATGTATACATGCAATGTCTATTATAGTAGTATTTCCTAATAAAACGCTTCCTTAAATCTACAAAACATTCACATTTTAATATAAAATGAAATTCATCTTCTAAATCCCCACTGTTGCAGTATGCACATATTCTATCAATCCTATCAACATTGTTATACCTACCAATTTCAATATTAAATTTGTGAGATGACAGTCTAATTTTTGCAATTTCTTTCATATTAGTATTTCCTATTGTTTTTTTTTTAGATATGGTTGTAAACAGAAATTTTCACCAATAAACATGTTCAGTGAACACTTAGGATATGAATCTATCTTTTCTTTACAATCTTGCTTAAATATACCACACATTCTAATTTCAATCATATCCATAATATAATCGGAAGTAAAGGTATTCCATGTTGCCATATGTACCCTACTCCCATTCTAATACTTCATTTCTTACTCCATTTATCCATTCACTATCATTTTCTAACATTTCTTGATAACATGCATGCAAAACATAACTATCACTTTGTTTTAATTTTAACCAGTATTGAAAAATTCTAAATTTGCTAATTATTTCCAAAGGTAATCTTCCTAATTCTTGGTAAACCATAAAATCTGCCGTAGATTTCTTAACCCCTAATAATCTTTTACAAAAACTAAAATATAAGTTCTCTATGTGTGGTGCCTAATGAAATCCCCAAACTTCCACTCAATAATTAAGAATACTTCAAACAAATGTATCGAAAACATGAAGTTGAGTTTCAACGTCAAAACAGTTTTTCTTAGAAACGTTTGATACTGAAAATAATGCTTTTCTCCCTTGTTCAGAGATTTTTTGTTGATTTTTTTTTAATTTACCATTACAATTCATTAATATTCCTAGGTAATTGAATTCATCTACAATATTATATACACATCTGTCGAAGTTCCACTTATCTTCTCCTAATTTACCTCCGTTACGGAAAACCATTACCTTGGTTTTAGCAGTATTAACCTTAAGATTCCATTTATTTGTATAAAGTAATAATGTATCTAACAATTTTTCTGCAATCCTTTAGAAATTTCAGCCAATAACACCATATCGTCCGCATACATCAATAAATATCAACTAATGGTTTGTAGCTCTATAGAAGGACATCCTTCTGTTAAAAGATTCATTTCGCAATCATTGAAATACAAAGACAACAATATAGGAGACATAATTTCCCCGTGAAATAATCCATTTTTACATTGGTAAAAAATCTGACACGATTTTGTTATACTTTACACAACATTTTACCTCTCTGTACAAAGAACGTATAATATTCGACACCTTTCCTTCTATACCTTCTTTGATAAGTTTGTACCATAGATTCTGTCTATTAACGAAGTCAAAAATTTTTTTGTAATCTATAAAACAGCAATACAGTTTTTTTCTATTTTTCAGGGTTTTATTTATTAATGTGTGTAATACAAATATAGCGCCAGTAGTTGATAAATTCTTTTTAAAACCAACTGAGCATCATTTAATTTAGAAAAGTCACTATCGAAATTAGCAAGACGCTCATTAAGAATTGATATAAATTTTCCCTAAACAACTTACTAAAGTAATTCCTCTGTAATTATTGGTATCGTTCTTGACTCCCTTCTTAAAAATAGGCATTATATTACCTACCGACCATGATGTAGAATAAAAACCAGATTTAAAAATATTGTTAAACAGTACCACAAGACATGGCATAAGAACATCTCTACCCTTAATAAAATACTCATTAATCAGTCGATTTGGACCACACGCCTTTGAGTTACTCAGTTTATTGACAGCTTTAAGCACTTCACTATCAGATATCTGATCATCTAATTCATGAAATATAGTATTTGGTATATTAACATCATAATTATTTAAAAAATCAATAACCTTTTTATTCTCAACAGGTACCGTTGAAGACAATTCGCTTAAATAATTGAAAAAGTCTTGTTCACTAAGATCCCACTTATCGTTACTCTTTCTTTTCTTGAATCGTCTGCAGAAAGCCTTAGGCTTACTTTTTCTCAAGTTATTCATCATATTACCTTGTTGAGTTAAATATTCACGCTGTAATCTAGATTCAAGTTTTTTGTAGTTACGTTTTTAATATATAAAAGTGTTCTTATTTTTCTCTGACTTAAGTTAATTAAAAGTAAAGAATGCGTTTTTGTATTCAATATATCTGTTTTTTCAAACTTCGTTTAACCATAGTTTATCCTCCACTCGAACTTTTTTTTAACTTTTCTAGAGGTGTGTGTAGTAACATTTAAAGGCATAAACAATTCATTTAACATATTAGTAAGCTTATTCACACTCTCATCTATACATGTTTGATTATCCTCAATATTATTACAAGTATTCAATAACTCTCTACAGTTTTCCTCTAGTAAATACAATGCTCTCTCTACGTTATCCTTATTCCATTTAACATGTGTGTATATGTTATCTTTATCATCATAATCAGGTACAGCTACGTTTTGTTCAAATGTATCCACAGTAAAACAAATAGGAGAATGGTATGAAAAAACATTAAATTTTCCACTCTCAAAGTGAGTAATATTCTTTAAAGAATCATCAACAGTCAATACATAATCTATTAGACTAGATCCCTAACTATTCAAAAAAGTAATACTACCATTAGGGTCCATTTACAATTCTCAAGGAAGTAGTTTAACACAGTGAGAGAAAATGCCTTCGGAATAGGTTAATACGCTGGTCAGAATTGGAACGTTTGGATGGTTAAGTATCACTAACATAATTTACAATATTTGAAATAACATGCGCAGGCTCTTGATTAACAATATCATTTCTTATATAATCATCATAAATACCCGTTCTACTATTGAAATCTCCTGGTACAATCACCTTACCTAATTCTTTATATTCACACACCATTTCCTCCAGTCTGGCAAAAATATCAATTTCACATTTGTGATAAAAAGCACTATTTACAGGTGGGAAATAACAAGCAAATGCATATATATCACTGACATTATTTCTATTGTTACTGGATATTTTTAATAATACAATGTTGTCATTAATTTTATCTATTACACTACAATAATCGCAAATAGTTAATTAAATAAAAATTACAGTTCCGCCGCCTTTATCATGCACTCTAGGAATCACACAACTTTCATAACCTTTCAATTCCACTTCATCCTCTTTCTCAACCCACGTTTCATACAAACATACATCATATTTAGTAATAATATTTACAAACTCTTCTGTTTCTAATTTGTCCGTGATCGATCTACATATACTCCATGAGATAATGGAAAGTCCCTCCACACAACCCTAATACGACAAGTCGTGATTCCCTCTGGGTGGCTCGCGGTCGGAGCGCGCACTGTGGTTCTGTCGTGAAGATAACCCCTCCTCCTCTGGCCAATAGCCGCATGTGGTCCTCGCGAGGGCCGCGGTTGGAAATCAGCGATGCGCTCCTGTCGCGCTGGCGCGGGACTCGGGCGGCTGAAGTCGTTCACGCCCATCGGGTGTAGACGGGTTACGTCCTCTTTTACTTTCGCGGCCGTTTGCTGGCGTACTTATATAAACAGGAGGCTGATGTTGCTGCACTTTTTGTAGAGTGACGTCACTATATGACCTCTGGGTATCTGTCCTCTGTACAGTATACGTGTCACTGCCTGGTAAGTAAAGTTTCCCCATTAATGTACAGACGATCTCTCACAAGTTTGGCATGGTGACCAGCGCGACTGCATCCGGGAATTGTTCCTTGATGCCAAATCGGGTACCTCGTAGCATATAACTACGATCGTTAACTTCTTTTTGTCCTCGTAGTACAAAAATCGGACAACTGGACAAACTTTACCCTGAGCGTATTTCTAGAATCGGTGCACATTCGCGAATTCCATGTGTCGCGTGTTTCACTTTTAGTCTTCCACCTCTTGTTTGATTTCTTCACAGTCCTTTCTTAAATTAATTATTTTGTTTTGGATAATGCACCGATTTGTTAAAATGTCTCTGGTTTCTATTATTACACCTTGGAGTTCTCCCTGTGTTTTTGATAATGTTGTCTCGTTTTTCTCGATTTTCCTTTTCATCTGTTCATAGAACTCCCCGATAGCTTCCGTACTTTTTTTCTATGTCAATGTTTTTCTGCACTATTTCCATTACTTGATGTTCCATAGTAATGACCTTCGCATTTAGGGAAGTTAATGTAGCATCTATACGATCAATCTTGTGTACTTGTGTTTCTATTCGCCCCAAAGGATCGTTCATATTTTCATCATCTCTATAAGTTGTCGCATAGAACTGGCCATATCTGTTTCGGTTTCCCAATGTAGGACCCCACGCACACTTTCTAATATACTGGATGTAGTGCTAGTCATCATTGTCGTCGCGTGCGGGCTTACGCGCCCGTAACAAACAGGTAACACACAGGTAAGTCCCAGAGCTATTAGAGCATGACGAAAAAATTCGGACAAGAACTGGTCACAATAATCAACCAAAGTTCAAAGTTCACATACAAAATATGCTCACTATACAATACATATAGCAATACGATTGCTATTTATCAAACATTTAAACCCCGATAAATTTCAAAATTCACAAAATACCTCTGTAACGTGACACTGTCGAAAGTCTATAGCAAGGTCTCAAAGCCTAGAAACTTACTTGCACGCTCAAAATCATCGGTTATCTACGGAGCTCCCTAACCGTGTATGCCTCTGTTCGGCGCCATCTTGAGTATACCGCTCCTTACTTTCTCGCGCGTTGATGGATGATTCTGTATTTGTTAATTATATTACGATTTTCGTTTATTTTCACAAAATGTAAAAAATCGTGGCCAAAATCCTTTAAGCAAGTCTATACATTATATTATGCGACAGATGCAGCCACTATGTGGTGTTGTAAAGGAAGGTAGTCCCTATTTCGCGGAAATCACAAAGTCCCTTAAATACAATAACCGTATAGTCAACAAGTTGTCGTGTCTATATTGAATGGATCTACATGTACCATGGAGACAAGATAGACAAAACCCGACCACCTCTTTCATTCCTCAAAAAGACAATCGATACGAATTCACAGGCATGCGTAGTGATACAAGTAGTTAAGACAAGTTATTTTAAACTTGCACAAGTTACAACCTTTCAAAAGTGTCGCACCGGCTCGGTGTGAGTTCCTATTTCAATCTTAATGAAACTCGGTGTGAATACTCTCATTAGCACCCCCTCCGAGGAAGTGTCGCACCGGCACCCGTTCTACAGTATTTTCTTTAAAAAAAATCGAATAACGAATAACTTTCTAACTTTACTTTCGCCCCCGGAAAGTAAAGTTAGACAGTTATTCGTTATTCCGAATAACGAATAACTGTTCAACTTTACCTTGCAAATTTAGTGAAACTGAATGAAGACTGGGAGCTAGCACAGAAGCAGAATTATTAAGAAATGCAAAGTGTTTCTTTGTGAAAAGATTCAGTTGGATTTTAAAATAAAACAATTTGTAGCTTATAACCTATTAATTGTAACTGAGAATTCAATTTAACCTCGGAGCACTTCAGGATTCCATTTCACGCCTTGAAAAGAGACGGAGGGAGTCTCTATATTTGTATAGTATATATACAGACCACAAGGTTTGGGATCAATGCCACATCTGTGATATTGAAATATATGAAACAAATGTAAATGTTGTAGCACTGAAACATTACGAAGATAGGTAAATAATACATATAGGAGAGCCTATTAAGCTTCCGAATTTCTTGAAATTAGCAGATCGAGAGATATACTTTCATAAATCTTCATGTTATCCTTGTATGACCGGGGAGCCTCCAAGTTTCCAGCATCTGACCATCGATCTCCTATTACTCCCGTTTTGACTTCGTTCATAATACACTTCTGTTATCCATTCTGTGGTCCCAAACTTAAGATAATTTTAATTCTGCATGGCAATACCTGTCTCTACTGAGCCAGTGACACGAGATGTACCGGGATAGGAAATCCGCTACTATGTTGCGGTGATATAATATAGGTGGTTCAAACTCTTTTTAACATCAATTATGGCTATTCAAACGCACGAGAAACCCAGACTGATCACAGGGGCACGGTTCAACATCTGTGTATTTTTGTTTTTGTACGTTTTCTAGGTTTTAAATAACGGGAGAGAGTGAGTAGTTAAATTAGTTTTTTGGCGCGTTAAACCCCCCCACCCACCCACCCAATATGACAATACTTGACAGATGTGTTTATTGAAACTTAGTTCGGAATCATAGTCTATTAACAAGATTATGATAAAGTTAAACTGACCCTAAAAAATTACTATGAACATGATAATATATTTCTTAAAAAGCATGGGTGTAGCGTCCAAAGAGAAAAAAAAGCCCGGGCTTACTAATAATAAAATGTGTGTATACCAAATGCATAGACTATGACAACTTTAACAATAACAAGAGATATCATCATTAACTAAATACGTATAAAAATTTGACATTCGTTCCAGAATCCATGTCGGTCTATTACTCCCAGTCTAGTCATTTTTTCCCGGTGTTACGTTGTGGTCTGGCAAATTACAAACATCCATTTACAAAATGAACAAAGCAGCTGATACTTCAAACGTCAAAAACGTGTAAAAAAATTATCATGAATAGTCTCTCTTGAATTCATAGCCATAACGCTTTCTCTGTGACAGAATGTGAAGTCTACTAGAGAATAGTGTGCTTCAACCGGGAGTCGAACCCTCCTAGTCGGACGCTCTACCACTGAGCTAAAGGGATATTCCCTCTAGCTCGAAGCTAGAAGGCGACCGTTATCTTATATACAGTCAAAATCTGCCACACTTCTAAGTTTATAAATTAAAACAAAAAGGATTGTGTCTGCTAGTTACCTACATTAATCATAATATCTTGTCTATTTTATATGTTGAATACTTTACACATATATCCAAATCATCGCCAACTTAAAATGATATGTGAATGTGAATTTTTGGGGACATTCCACTTCTGTGTTTTTGGTGAAATTCAAATAAAAGTGTCATTATAACACATTTTACTTCCAATAATGAGTTAGGCCACAAATCATTAGTTTGTGTGTGTATTTAAAATCATCTGCTTTCAGTTCAGGATATTAACCACATGTAAAAAAACACAAGTGAAATACAGGTTAATTCAACTGAAAAGGAATTTTATCAATATATTTTAACATGAACTTTCAAAAAAAGAAGGGAATATGTAACAAGCCGGCCCACCTCATACATGTCTTGTGTTATATTCGACCGAATATAAATCAATTAAATTCAAATGATAGCACAAGACATAAATGGGATTATAGCTCGTTGCTCATTCGGAAGATTATTTTCATTTCAGTAATACTTACCATAACTTTAGTATGCATATCTTTCCACAATTCCCATTCATTTGTATATAATA
>JAULCA010437676.1:0-10914 GCA_032360845.1 Crassadoma gigantea | reverse complement strand
GGGAACAGAACGCATTGTCCTTCAGGGTTGAAATCTCGATGGTCGTCTGAGGAATTAGAGCTGTTGTACACTTTGTTAGACCGAAATTTCCAAACTAGTAGGCATGCTTATATTGCTTATTAAAATGAGTGTCAGAGCAGGAATAATCCTGATAGAACAATGATGTCTTTTCGCAAGAAAGTTACCAGAATGGCAGAGAAATTATGACATGATGTCAGGAATTATTAATGAGTGGTCGGGTGGCGCAGTGGATAGCGCACTTGCCTTTCACCAAGGCGGCCGGGGTTCGATTCCCCGACCGGACGTGAAAAGGTAAAAGGTATGGGGTCACCTGCCCGACCACGTGGGTTTTCTCCGGGTACTCCGGTTTCCTCCCACACTAAGATACCCCGCGCGCTAACATCCGGGCCAACAGGAGTGATTAATTTAAGTTGTAAAAACTTGTTTCATAATTGTTGTAAAATAAATAAAGTTTATTTTTATAATTATCAATGAACTTGATTGGTTGGTTAAGTTTTCAAGAAAGTGTTAGATTAAATCGACCGAACAAACTCGAATATAAAAAATAGAAAGTCTCTAAATGGTTTGGTGTTGGTTGTTTATTGCTTTCACAGGCCCTACCTGCAGGGAAATTTAAATGTGTAAGTAATAAGAGCCTCAACACAAAAAAACTTAGCATAACTATATATAACATCTCAGTAAATAACCAGGACTAATTAAAAAGCTTAACGTGGCATTCGAAACTATATATAATATAAAATAAATTTATGTTGCTCAACAAAAAACCATGAACCTAAACTCAACCCTAACTCTAACAATAACAATAAACACAAACCGAAACTTTATCCCTAAATCTCTAAAACTAAACCCAAAACTGAAACCATCAACTTAAACACTAAGCTCACACCTTAACCTTCAACAGTAATATCACCCCTAAGCTCAAACCAAAAGCTCAACATAAAACTTAAACCTTAAACTTAAGCCATAACTCAACTTCTAAAGTTAGTGTTAAAGTTTAAGTTAAAAGTGACACCTGGATCTTAAATCCTCAACTAGCAACTCAACACTAATCATTAATCTTAAGCTTAAACCCTAAACACATTACAAGACTTGAACCGTAAAATCAAAACTAAAAGTAAAACCCCCAAAATCATCACACAAAACTGCAACCTTAAACAATCAACTTAAACAAAACACACTTTCTTTAAACCGTTAACTTAAACCCTCAACATAAACTCTAAACTCAGACCCTAACCTTAATCCGAAACTCAACACTCAACTTAAATCTGCAGTGAAACCCTCAACTCAACACCTAAACTCAGACCCGGACATTAATCCTAAACTCAGCACTAAATTAAATGCTAAACTTAAATACTAAACTCAACTGATAAACTCTCATCCTAAACTTAAACACCAAACTCAGCACTAAACAAAATCACTGAACTTACACAATGAACTTTAACCCTAATCTTAATTGTAAATATACAACTTAAATTTACACACCATACTTAAACTATAACCTTAAACGTTAAACTGAATTCAAACCAAAGCTTAAACCCTTAACTCAAACCCTAAGCTTAAATATTAAACTATTAAACAAACCTAAAATGTAAACCCTAAAGTATTTACTAAACTTTATCCCGAAATTAAACACAAAACTTAAACTTTTAACTGAATGCCTTAACTCAACCCTAAACTCACGCCTAGCCTTAAACCCTAAACGCAACACTAATCTTTAACATGAAATTTAAATCCTAAACACGTTTCTAGACTTCAACAGTAAAATCAAAACTGAAAATATAACCCCAAAATCATCACACAAAACTGAAACCTTAAAACTTCAACTGAAACAAAACACATTTAACTTAAACCTTAAACTATTTACTTAAACCTTAAATCTTAAACACGAATCTTAAACCTTAAACTTCAATCTGAAAGTTAAACTCAACACAATATACTTAAACCTCAAATATAAACCTATACCTCAAACCTAAGCACGGTCATGTAATGGCAGTATAAACTTGCTGTCATATTGCTTAGTGTTATTTTTTGAGGGACCTGATATTGAATTATATCTCAACCCTGGTCGTTTTTCCAGGGTCATAATTAAGGGAATCACCATGGCTAATTAAAGGCCATAATCAAACATCAAAAAATTAACAGGAACAAACAACGTATTTACAAAATGAAGTCATCGTTTACACTACAATGTAAACAGTGTACAAAAGACCCTGCTGCAAATTAAAATCTAGCAGAGTATCAATCTGCTCAAAGATATAAAGAGCAAAAATATGGAACCCAGACATTTCGGTTTCCATGTATTCAAGGCTTGCTTCATTGAATTCCTCAAAAGAGTCATAAAGGGAGAACGCAACGACATCAGCTATGGTGGTTCGTAGAGTAAGTGATCAAATGACATATCAGCGAAGAAACATAAACCCTAAATTCAAACATAACTTTAAACCATAACTCAACTGTAAACTCCAGCCCTAAACTCAACACTAAACTTAAACCTTAAACTTCAAACCCTAAAATTCAAACCCTATATTTTTACCTTAAACTTAATCCCAAATCTAAAAACCTAAGCCTAACCCTAACATTACAATCCTTACTTAAACCCAAAACTAAATCCCTTAATTCAAACCCTAACTTCAACCATAAACTTAAACCCTTAACTCATCGTAAAAGTCAAACCCTAACCATAACCTCAACACTTAAACCAGAACTCAATATTCAGGAAAAAACCCTAACTTCAAAACCATATTCAAACCCTAAAGTCGTAGCTTTACTTAAACCCTAAACTCGAACACCAAACTCAACACAAAGGTAACCCTAAACGTGAACCTTTACCCTAACCCTCACCTAAAACCTAAACTTAAACCCTAAACTCAACGTGAAAGTTAAAGCCTAATCTCAACTTGAACCTATTACTTGAACCCTAAACGTATACACTTAACCCTAACCCTAACTCATCGTCAAACTTACACCCTAAACTAACACTAACCCTTAACTACACCTACTTAAACCCAAAGCTCAAACCTAGTCTGAAGCCATAAACTAAACACTTGACTAAAAATACTAAACTTTAACACTAAACTCAACTGATAAACTCACACCCTACACAAAAAATCAAACTCAGCACTAAGCAAACATTACAATACTATAAACTCAACACTACTTCCTTAATTCAAACCCAAACTTTAACCCTTAACTCAACACTGAACTCACGTCATTAACTTAAACCATAAACTAAACCCTCAACTCTACCCTAAACTGAAACCCATAATTGAAACCTTAAACCCAACGTTAAACTTAAATTCTAAACTTAACTCTGAATTCAAACCCTTAGCTCCAGCCTTTACTTAAACCCTAAGCGCAAACCTAAACCCAAACCTTAAACTCAACACTAAATTTTCATCCTGAAGTGAAAGCCTGAACTTAACCCTTAAACCAACACCCTGACCTTAAACCCTAAACTCAACACTATACGTAAACCCTACTCTCAACATAAAACTTAAACACTGAACTTAAACTCTAAACTCAACTCCTGAAATCACACCCTAAACTTAAACACTTATATCAACACTAACTTAAACATTGGATTTAAATTATTAACTCAACACTTAACTTAAATCCCTAAACTCAAACCCAAACTTGAACCATATATTCAACAATGAACCCACACGAAAACTATACCCTAAACTTAAACGCTGAAATCATACCCTCTGCTTTAACCCTTACTTTTAACCCTAAACTCAACCCAAAGCTTAAACCCTGAACTAAATACTAAAGTTGAACCATAAAATCACATCATATACGTAAACCTTAAATTCAACTCTAAACTGAAACCCTAAATTAAACCCTCAAGTTTACCTTAAACCCTAAACTCAAACCTGAATCTAAATCCTAAACCCATAACTAAACTAAATCCCTAAATTCAACACTTAACGTAAACCATCAACTAAAAACTGAAATTCAACCCTAAACTCACAACTTACCCTAAACTCTAAACCCTAAACTGCCTTCAGCTGTCAGTTTTAAAGTGGACTCTGAAGAATAATCATCTAAAAAAGGTGAGACTGTCGATTTTTTCGATTTCCAAATGAATTCCATGCATATTGATGTGTTGATTATTGTTGAATTATGTAATACTTTATTTAAAAAAAAATTACTAGTTGGTTGATACATTTGTGAAATCTGCAATATATATTGTTGGCGATTGTCGCGACGTTTGGTTTTTATTGCTGCGAAAGGGTAAGTAAACATACTTAGCTTTGAATATCAGCGGTAATTGCTTTGTTCAAAAGTCAAATATTTCAAAGTGATTTTCCAATTCACTGCCTGAAATAATGTTATTGCAACATTTGATTGTTTTTCATTCGACTTAGACACTAACCCTAACGCTAACCAAATTAAATCCTAAACTTAGCACTTAACTAAAACCTTCAATTTCAAACCCTAAAATTAAACCCTATCGTTTTACCCTAAACTTAAACCCAAATCTCAAACCTAAACCTAAAACCTAACATAACACCCTTAACTTAAACCCCAAACTAAATCCCTGAATTTAAACCTAAATTTCAACCCTCAACTTAAACCTCTAACTCATCGTAACAGTCAATCCCTAACCATAACTCAACACTTAATCCTAACTCAACGTTAAAGTTAAACACTAAGTTCAACACCAAACTAAAATGCTAAAGTCTTAGCTTAACTTAAACCCTAAACTCAAACACTAATCTCAACACAAAGTTAACCCTCAACTTTAACCCTAACTTTAACCCTCACCTAAAACCTAAACTGATACCCTAAACTCAACGTGAAAATTAAAGCCAAATATCAACACTTCACTTAACCCATAAAACCCTAACCCTAACCCAAACCCCGAACTTTAACCCATTACTTGAACCCTAAATTTAAACACTTAACCCTAGCTCATCGTTAAAGTTACACCCTAAACTAACGCTTACTTAAATCCAAAACTCAAACCTTGTCTTTAACCCTAAACTAAACACTAAACTTAAATACTAAACTCAACCTATAAACACACACCCTACACTTAAACACCAAACTCAGCACTGAACAAACATTAATCTTAACTATAAACTCAACACAACACTTCATCCCTTATTTCAAACCAAAAACTTTAACCCTAAACTGCAAGCCATAACTGAAACATTAAACTCAACGTTAAACTTAAATTCTTAACTCAAATCTGAATTCAAACCCTCACCTCCATCCTAAACTATACCCTTAGCTAAACCTAAACTCAAACCCTAAGCTCAACACTAAACTTACACCCTAAAGTGAAAGCCTGAACTGAACCCCTTAAACTAACACACTGACCTGAAACCCTAAACTCAACACTATACTTAAACGCAAAAACACTCAACGTTTACCAAAACGTTGAATTTAAACCCTTAACTTAACTTTTGAAATCACACCCTTAACGTAAACACTAAATTCAAACCCAAACTTAAACCCTAATTTCAACAATGAACTCACACAAAAAACTATAACCTAATCTGAGTAATCTGAAATCTAAACAAGGGAAACTTAATCATACTCTTACGTTAAACCCTAAACTGCAACGCTGAACTTAAACCTGAAGCTTAAACGTTAATCTTAAACGCTAAACTCGACCGTAAACTTAAACCCTAAACTCAATACTAAATTTAAACCAAAAACTCACACCATAAACCTAAACCTTAAATTCAACATTAAACTCAAACCCGAAACTAAAACCCTCAAATGAAACCATAACCTTAAACTTTCAAATTAACCACTTAACTCAAACCTAAATTTAAAACCTAAACTCACTACAAAATTTAATCCCTACATTCAACACTAAACTTGAACCAGAAACTGAAAGCCTAAACTCTACCCTTAACTCATATCTAAACTTAAACCCAATGCATAACAAAAAAAAGCTTAAACATTAAACTCAACCAAAGTTTAACTCTAAACTCAAAACTAAACTCAAACCATGAAGTTTATTCCCTGAAATTAACCCCTTAACGTAACCAAAAACTCAAACCTAAACTTAACCCTTACCACACACCTTAAACATAAACCCTAAACCCTGCACTGAATATCCGTCAATAACTCTGACGAAATCATATACACTGATGTTCTGTATCCCCTAATACTCCAAAATACTAAATTTTGTCTTAAAACAAAACACAAAGAAAAGAAAGAGAAAGTATTTATTTTGTTTGTCTGTTAGAGTTCTTTAATGCCATTGAAAAACTGGGTTATTTTTGTTTCAAAACAAGCACTGTCCCGTTATAAAAAATTCACTAGGTTTCATTTATTTCCATCGAATAGGACGATAGTTTTTATTGGATATACCTTCGGCCAATCAGAGAGTTGATATAAAAGGCGGTTCACGTGTTCCATCTTATACTAACGAAGGCTATTATTGGATAATTCATTTCGACCAATGAAAAGGGAGTTGGGGCTATAAAAGGCAGTGCACTGCCTTCAACTGTCATTTGTGAAGAGGACTCTGAAGGATAATCATCTAAAAACAGGTAAGACTGTCGTTTTTTTCTAATTAAATTCCAAACATAGTGATGTGTTTATTATTTTTGATTATGTTTTACTTTATTTGAAATAAAAATTATTATTTGGTTGATGTCTTCTTTTATATCTGCAATAAATATTTTAGACGATTGTCGCGAGGTTTGGTTTTTGGTGCTGAGAAAGGGTAAGTAAACATACTAAACTTTAAAATCAGCGCCAATTTCTTTGTTTATAGTCAAATATTTTAAAGGGATTTGCCAATTGACTGTCTGAAATAGTATTGTTTCAACATTCGATTTTTTTTATTTGAACATAGATATAACTGCTAAAATTCAAAGCTATGCTATTAAAAAGAGAATAACTTTGAACTTTACCAGTAATATCTTTGGTCAAAAGTCAAATAAAAAAATTATCAAATGTTGCAATAATACTATTTCAGTCAATTGCCAAAACCCTATCAAATATCTTAAAGGAAAAAGCATTGAATTTTACCTGTGATTTCTTGGTCGAATGTCAAAAGCACCATACAATATTGAGGAGATAATAAACTGAAATATTTTTAATTGGTTGAAAGTCAAAAGTCAGTAAAAAAAGTATGGTTGTAAAGGTCAAAATGCTGTCCATTTGTCAAACACGATAAAATAAAAATAGCAATTAGCAAAAGTTTTAATGGTCTTTGAATCACAAAATAAAGTGCATTATAAATCTACTTATTTCGAACATTTTCGGGTAACGTTTTCAATGTTAACAACATACGTGCTGAATAATTCCTAACTATCGTAGATAGGGTTTGTGTATGAACTATACGGGAGTCTATAACGATTAAGTCAATACAAATATTTTGTATTGATTTGACCCGGTGTTTGGAAAGGAGTGTTGGTGTAAAGTTCGTATCATTTTTTATGTAAAAGGGGTTAACTATCTGAAAATTGGGACATTGTAAAGTCATTTCGTCTAGGGCTACGGTGTTTTAGTGCGCACCTACCAACCCTCAACTCAACACTAAACTCAATACCTAAACTTAAACCCTAAACTCAATAACATACATAAATCCAAAATTTAGCACATAAGTTACACATTAAACTCAAACCCTCAAAACTCAAACCTTAATCCAAAAATTAAACCCAAAATTAAAACATTACACTCAAATTTAAAATTGAAACTGAATCTTAAACACAACCTTAATTTCAATCCCAAAACTCAACCCTAAACTCAACCCTAAAATCAAAATTTATGATGCAGTTTAAATGAAGGGTGTCTAATGAAGTGACGTTGTTGACTCTCTAATAAAATAAACCCTATAGTCAGCACTGAATTTAAACTCGAAACTTAAACCGAAACTGAAACCCAAAACTCTAAACCTTAACGTAAACCATAAAATCAACACTATGCTTCTACCATCAACTCGATACCCACTTAAATCCAAAATTAAAAAACCTAAACTTAAAACATAAAATCAGCACTTAACTGAAAATCTTGACACTAGTCTTAAACCCTAAACTCAAAACCTGAACTTAACCTTAAACTAATACCTAACTGAATCATTAAACTCAAACATAGACTTAAAAGCTGAAGTCAAACCTTACTTTTAAAAATTAAACTATTAATTCAAACCATAAACTGATACAGTTTACATAAAACTCATTTATTATAGTCTTAAATCCTCCGATAAAAACATAGATAGGATAAACATATAAAAACTAAATCATTGACATTTTTAATATAAATGCTATCCCAATCTCCAAAAAGGATTCGACTTTAATTTGTTTTCCTTTCAAATGCTTATCTTTACTTAACTCTGTTTAATGATTTCAGAAAATGTCCATGGATTCGTCAAGTGACGAGAGTGACAACGGTAAGTAGCCTGGATGTAAAATGTACAGCTATAGTCGTTGTAAAAGCATCTGAATAAGTATTTTCCATAATGTTCATTTTGCTAAATTTCTTTTTTGTTTTTGTGGTTTAGAATATGTCACGGCAAGAACGCTGAATGAAGTCCTGGAAACCAAAATTGACGACATTAAGACTACTTTTGCAGATGAAGTAAAGGGCATGGTAGAGGAATTCAAGCGAGAAGTAAGTAGAAGTATAAGATAGGTTTGAGTTTAAGTTTAAGGTTTTAACTTTAGTGTTGAGCTTAGGGTTAGAGTTTAGTTTATGGTTTAAATTACTTGATGAGTTTAAGGTTTAAGTTAAAGTTCTGAGTTCAGAGTTAATATTATACCTATATTTCCTTTTCGTATAGGTCACAGAGGTGAGGAAAGACCTGGATAATATGAAGGGGAATATAACAAAAGATATGGAGGACTATGTATCTGGAGCAACCTTTACCATGTTAACTCCTGGTCAAGCAAATGACATATTAAATGCTGTAAGTATAGCGTTAAGCTTGAAGTAATATTAGGCCAAAGTTCTTTTCAATATTGACTTGCATGCTCATCGTAAATATTATTTATTTGAGATTGCCCGATAGCCTGTTGAAATCAGGATTGTCACTTATGTTGCTCCAATGCCATAACACCTTTCTTTCAATGTTGTTTTAATGGTATACTTGTTAAGATTGTGCCTTTTTCAGGTTTGTAGTAATAGATTTTTCTTCATTTCAGTCGTTAATGATATGTAGTATTTATTTGTAATAAATCATCAATCTTCCAGGTTTTGCCTGCATCCCCAAAGATGCCCACGGCGTTTGTAGAGTCATCTATGATAACACCAACAACAGGCCATATTTTTGATCCGGACTGTAATGTCATCTCACCTGTTGCGTCATCTTCTCGAGTTGGCCAATGTCCTGGTAATGATGGTGTCGAACCCACTATCAAAAAAAAGAAAAAAAGATACGATTGGGACAATGCTCTTCAAGCTAAAAAATTCATACATGAACAGTGTTGTGCTATAGAATTCAGCAGGTCAAGAAAATCCAAAAAAAATTCTTTCTACAAGGTATAAAAAAGGGTCTATGGCCAGACGATACTATGTGAATGACACGTGTGTTTTCGAAGGTTGATAATAACGCCAGCAAGGCAAACAAAGAAGCCAACAAATTATTGGAATGATTTCAACCTATTATGATATGTTATTATTAAGGATAGTTTATCTGTATGATTTCAATCCTATTCTGATACATTATTATTAAGAATGGTTTATCTGTATGATTTAAATCCTATTCATGATTCATTATTATAAAGATGTTTTATCGGTATGATTTCAATCATAAACTGATATTATTAAGGATGGTTTATCTGTATGATTTTAATTCTTTTCTGATACATTATTATTAAGGATGGTTTATCTGTATGATTTCAATCCTAAACTGATACATTATTATAAAGACTGTTTTGTTTTTGTATAATCGATAGTTGAATATTCAATAATCAAGTTCTAATGCAATAAAGTTCAAATCAAACTGATGCATTAGCATAATACAAATAAAATATTAATAAATAACCAAAATGATCAATAATAAGGGAAGAACTCCCGAGCGCTTTCTCTTCTTCTGAAGAGGTTCTCGGGAAACGAAAGCGCTCGAGAAATCTGCTCTTCTGATTAGTTTTTTTTAGTAATATACCAGTCCCATATATTTATTAAACTTTCATGCTGAATAGAGTGAAACGATAATGTTTGTGAATTAGAGTTGAATGAACGGTAATGTTGAAGTTTTATTTTGAGTTGAATTTAACTTTAGTTACAAATAACTACTTATTAATCTTGCATAATGTGGTATTTTTTGTTCATAATGTTGCTGTGTGGAAGTGAACAGAAATGTCAACAAAGAGAAAATGTTTCTGTATAATCGAGAAATAAATTAAACAAATTAAGAAATTAATGATTTTGTTATTAATTTCCTTATGCATGTGCTGTATGGAAATAATAAGGGACATTTTGTCGTAGAAGTTGTGTATTGGACATAGTTCAATGTGATTTTTTAGAACTTATTTCAATGTTAAAACCCCAAATTCAAAACTAATTTTAATGTTAAATACTTAACAGTAGCTAAGATTTATACTCTAAACTAAGCATTAAAGTTTATCATTAAAGTAAACCCTAAGCTAAACGCTAAAGTGTATCTAAAACCATAACCTAAGAACTTATTTCAATGTTAAACAATAAACCGTGAATTAAACTTAAACTTAAACCCTAAACTTGGCACTAAACTTGAGGTTTAACTGATAAAATCAGAGCTTATTTGATAATAAATACATAGCCCTGGCATTAACGTAACCCCTGAACTTTGCCCTAAAGTGTATCTAAAACCCTAACCTTAGAACTTATTTCAATGTTAAACAACAAACCTTGAATTAAACTTAAACTTAAACCCTTAACTTAGCACTAAACTTTATTTTAAAACCCTAAACTCAGAGCTTATTTTGATGTTAAAGACATAGCCCT
>JAULCA010437665.1:0-10915 GCA_032360845.1 Crassadoma gigantea | reverse complement strand
GTATTTTAATTATTTTAAGATGGTGGGAAGATAATAGCATAACTGCCTATCTAGTGACGGCCACGGACCTGGCATATACAGTTTTTGTGTTTGACTTTAAGCCTCTTATCGTAAATGGCTTAAACCTTTATCTTAGCTGAATTGGTTTGTATTTTTCAAAAGTTTCTGTAATAACAGTCACCGAAATTGGTTTACGTTTCGGAATCGTCCCTTGGGTTTCTTTAAATTGAAGACACATTACCTTTTATGTCTTGAAATCAAATACGACATTGTTAGTTAAAATCTAAATCTAGTGTCCTGTCATCTAGACTATGGGTCTGGTGGTTAAAGTTACTGTTGGTGATGGTTGTATCTATTTATTTACATCTTTAAGATATTCTGTAATAAATTCTCTTCACATTTCTTTTCTAAAGACCGTGAACGATTGTTTCTGTCCTTCAAGAAAGACTTAAGTTTTGAAAAAGCGAAAAATAAGTGTTGAAGCTAAATACAACATTTAATGTAGGAGCAATGTGTTACACGTTACATGTTCTGTTTAGCAGATAGATTAATAGAATCTATCACTCCTGTGTGATGTAGACAGAGATATCCCAACAAGAGGGTGGTGAGATATCTCTGTCTACATCACACAGGAGTGATTGATTATTTTTCTCCCACATTTTCTTGTCGTAAAAAATTCCTGCACTGCGAAGTTGTAATTTTGACCCCAATGCACGAACTATCATCAATGGCGCATGAATACACGCATAGCCGCTGTGCTGCAAATGTGTGTAAAAAATCCGCAACGTCAATAGGAAATGGTAGTCATAATTAAATTAAGATAGTTTCTACATTAGTAGTATTAGCAACGTTATATTGTACATTGACTTTTTGGGGGGGTTTTTTGTTAAAAGATAAATCGATATAGTGTCTCTAAGGAAAACGAACAGAACTATTTGAGCATAGGGTCGCAGGTCATGTTGAAAGAAGTGCGTTGTATGTGACGTAATAGCGCGTGACAGCTGTCTTGTCTTGTCCCTTACAGAAACGGGATTATACCTGTGAAGTGTGGAAGAAAAGCTTATTACATAAAATGCATTTTAAGGATTCTCGTACCACTACTAGAAAAAAAAACGAAAAAAAAATACCTTGCAGAGCAGAAATGGAACAAACTCATATTCTGAAGCGTATTATCTGTATTGGGACAGGGATTAAAACAAACTCCTTGCTCTAGTGTTTTATCTGTATTGGGACAGGGATTAAAACAAACTCCTTGCTCTAGTGTTTATCTGTATTGGGACAGGAATTAAAACAAAATCTTCTTCTCTATTGTTGTATCTGCAGTGTTACAGGGATCAAAACAAACTCTTCTCTAATATTTTTTTCTGCAGTGGGACAGGAATTAGAGCAAATCTTTTTCTATAGAGTTTTATCTGTATTTTGGCAGGAATCCTTTAACCATAAAAGAACATGAAATTTTAAACAAGATATATTAGCAGATTATTATTATCACTTCTGTTAGTCATGAATATTATGAACTTTACATTTAAACTAGCTTCTGTGTATATATAACTATATATTACAGAAGTATAAGCTTGCTACAGTAATGGCTTTGTAATAAGATTATTAACGTATCAACGTCCTATAAATAAATGCAAAACGAAAAGAACCAGATCGTAATTGTATAGTATCAGATTCTGGCCTGTAAGGCTTGTCTGACAAATATTTATTATATATTACATATCGTACAGTAGAAATCCCGAAAAAGAACTAAAGATTGCACTGAGTATGTTTCCTGCCTCATGATAGACACCATACACACGGAGGCTGACTCTGTCCCCGACATTAAGAGGCAACACCATTGTTACAGAGTCTGAACTATGCAAGGCGTCGGCCCCACCGTAGACTCGGCCCACCATACGTCCGTTCTTGACCAATGAACACTTCAGTCGATAGTGCTCCATGGTGACAATTGTCACTGAGAACACGTACATGCCATCTACTGGACAGGTGAAGACCCCGGATGTTCCGTTGTATCCGGCTCCCTCGTTTGTGATCACATCCTCAAACGCTATATTCTCGCCATCAGACACATAGGACAACGGCTGCGAAAGGCGTGCGTAAAACGCTATGTGGCTGCGAATACCTGTGCAACACCAGATTAAATAATTATTGATTACAATATAACAATTTAGTAAGAGTAGATATGCAGTCTTCGCACATGTTAATATTACAGCAGATACTAAAAGACAATTTTAATTAACATACAAAGACCTTCTATGAACATTTTGGACCCATTTCTTGAAATCGATATTTTCGGAAACAAAAAGCTTTTGAAGCAATAGTTTTCTTTGATATATACAATACGATGTTATGTATTAAACAAATATATTAAATAGGTTGCATTTTTTTCAACATTATATATTATTTGCCTTACATATTTCGTACAGTAGAAATCCTGAAAAAGAACTAAAGATTGCACTGAGTTTGTTGCCTGCCTCATGATAAACAACAATAAACAACAAAAGGAAAACAATATTTTGTAATGAAAATAATCATTAATATGCGCATTCGCACCTCAGTGTTTCATGTTTTTTCCATATGAAGAACCTATATAACAGAAATCGTGATATTCGGAGCAAAACTGCGAAAAGGGAATCAATTGCGATAAGTAAATATCGTAGATGGGGGTGGATTAATGCAATTTTGGAAGAAAAGGAAAACATATTATCAGACATTGGAAATTGGCAAGTCAACTTCAAGAGTGTTTATCAGGTCAATAGTGTTTTTCAAAAAGCTTCTGGACAACATATTCTGTTTCTGATGGTTAAATTAGAAGAATTTCATACAGTCATTGCTATATACTGCGTTGATGTATTTAGAATCATATAAAAACAGAAAAAAATCGACCAAGAGATGGATATAGTTTGTTTTGATAGATATGCCAAAATTCTCCTGTGAATTATGTCAATATTCTCAAGAAATATTACGTCCATCAGAAGTTTAATCGTGTTCATAATTTCATCCTCAGTATCATTCATCTTGAACTTTTTCGTAATTACAAAGCATGTTCTAAAACAGTTTACAATCAGAATTTTTCTTATTTGTTTTACTATAACGAAGGCTCAAGTATTAACTTTAATATTACCTTTAATTAATGTATAATGTCATAAGTTACTACGTGCCGGACTTGATTATAGTCGTGTGGAGTTAGATAAACAGTATATGCTGAAGGAGGAAATTTCCCAAAGATTTTTCTTTCTTGATATGTCAATAATTGAGCTATAAGCTAACAAAATCAATATAAATACTGATTAATACATTAAAAATGATGCTTAAAGCTTTCTCTAATGATCAACTTAAGAACAGTACTTTGATGAAGCATGCATTACTATGCTTGTGTTCATGCTATTAGTACTAGATGTAAGAAAGTCCTCAACAGTTTAGGATGTACTACTTTACACGCTGTATATTTCCTACTATACTTCCTTATAATTATCAATTCGTTTAAATTGATTAAGGGTCAGTTTAAATTATAATATTTAGGTATATGACGACGCAAAACACTTTTGTTTTGATATATAGTTTGGTTTAGTTTTATTTTGTTTAACGTCCTATTAACAGCTAAGGTCATTTAAGGACTGGTTTAATTGAAATGATGTGTGAAGATAGTTTCCCATTTATTTACAGACTGGTTATAAACAAAAGTTATAAAACATACGGTACTTGATATCAATATAATTCCACTTTTTATATTTTATAAAAAAAGATATCAGCATTTCATACTGTTCACATTTATATTGTCTTTAGTATTTTTGTGCTACACAATACCTTATCATCACAGTCAATGTAATAAAAACCTTATTTTTCAATGAATTATCGATAGAATACTGCATTTTAACAACACGTTGAAACAACACAGTCCCTTACCGGAAACCTCCATTTCAGGTTGACGTTTCTCCATCACACTACTGTCCGGTCCATATTTTATTTGCAAATCCTCGGACTGTAAGTCTTGGAGAATGGGGGGTCCCACAGGACTATTGTCGTATCCTTCACTAGGCGAGGTATTCATGCCGGCTACCTTTCCTAAAGTGTTACGTAGGTCCGAAACCTCACCTCGAAGCTTTAGTAGTTCTCTAGATTGCCTGTCAAACTGTTTCCTGTGTTCAGCCTCTGTGCGTTCCAACGTCCTTTTCATTTCATTAATAGTATTAACGAGAACATGAAGCGGTATTTTATTTTGTGTATCTAGGACGTCTGAAGTACATACAGTCAGGTAAGACAAATTAAACATATAAATTAAAAACATTGCTAAAAACTACTGGCTACAACGCACCTGTCTGATAAATATCAGTGCCTACTTATCCAGGGCAAACGTCTGTACTCTTATCAAATGTACGAACATACAGCCAGTATCTGGCGACTATCCCTCGCAGGTCTCGAACCCGCGACCCAGACATGTAGGGCTAGTGGTATCAGAATATCAAACGCCTTAACTACTTGGCCACCGCGGCCCCTAGCATAGTTGGCCACGAAGTATATAATTCTTTAAACGTATTATATGTAGTAGCAGTTGATTCCAGAATGCGTTTCTAAGTTCAGATGACATGTGCCTCATCCATTTGACGAATGACAGATAAAATATGTTTAAAATCAATGAATTAGTGGCTAAAGTGTGAGTCTAAGGTCAATGTCGTTGTAAACAAAAGATTTGATAAAGTAGCATTTACAAAGCATCAAAAAACGTCCAGGAAAAACATAAAACTTTTGCATCTGAAATTCGTTTCCTTTTTTTCTGATTCGACACGTATAATGAATCTGTTTTAATACCAGCGTATTTTTTAAAATTTGATATGTCAATTAAAGAATAGACTTAAACATATTTGTAAAAATAAAGTGAGTTTACGAAATTTTTTTTCAAATTTCGATATGGAATTTCCTCGATTTCGAGTGTGATATAAAGTATAAAAAGAAAATGCCTATCTTTCCCTTAGTATCATTCATAATGGTAACAAAGGCGACAATGCAATTGAAAAGCATTACTCCAGGTTAAGGACAACATAATCAATTACATGCTTTAGGAACAAATATGACGAGTTCATGTAATGATCAAAGCAATAGTTTTGCTGCTGTATTGACGAAACAACAAGAAATCAAGATTTAACTGGCTCTTTGAAATTGTTGTTATTGGCATTAACAAGTAACCACTAGTCGGTCAAGTAAGGAAACCCATAATTAAAATATGTGTATTATTTACAATGTAATGAACATGTTAATTTCGGGGTTGGATTTTCCACCATTTCTATGAGTGCAAACTCTGCCCCTCTGAAGGTCGACTAGTTTTTGGTTTTATATGAGTTCAAAACTCATTAGAATTAAAAAATTTATCAGGTCTTAAAACACAATCTTCCCAAATCTTTTAATTTCACATTAATATAAATAGAACAAGTTATGTTATTAAAAACAGGAAATGCATCAATTATTTCGATAATATATTCCCTCCTGTCTTTTCTTTATCATTCCACTTGGCCTCAGAATCCCAGATCCCTACGATTAAAATAGCATATTGTTACTATTCTAACGTTGAAACATCTGTACATTTGACAGCAATTTATCTTTATATTTTCTGTTATGGTTTACACACGAACAGTAGGCCGATTGGGTTTATAAATCTCTGCGTTTGTTTAATTTGCTTCTAAAGTAAATATAGATATAGTACATATGTTCAGCAAATGGTATTTTCAGTATATTCAACAGTTTTATTCATGAAAATGAGAAATATATGGTAAAAAAGCTAATATGATAATCACAATATAATTAAGCTATTTCAATGCATTTTTCTTCTATTTTTGTGCAAACCAAGTACGTTATTGTAAACATGTATATTTACTATTCACATGATACAATGTATACATTTAATTTCTCTTCATTTTCCTTTAAAATTAAAAGTACATAAACTATTTGAAATTAGAGCGGGCGTTTTAATTCGTTTTTTGATAACAAGTGAAATTTCTGAACAGTTATACTGAAACAGATTTTAACTGAGTGGTTTATCAAATATTCAATGCTTAAATATATTTAACCCTCCAACGTTTGCCGAGATTTAGTATCAATTACAATACATGTATATCAACAGCAGCGTTTCAACTTACCTTCATAAACAACAATTCTGTAGTCATACATGACACAGTTTTCATTCCATCGCCTATATATGTGGTCAGTGTTTTGATACAAGAACATTTCTGGTATTCTTGCTGTTACGTTTAAGTATACTCCTGACAAATTTGGTTAAAATAAGTAAATTCTTTTATATAAACATGTTTATTAGCTAATTAGTTTTTTTGTATTTTAAAACAAAATAATTTTACAAACAAAAATACACAGGCAATGACACTTATTTATAAATTATTCAAACAATATCATGCACATTTAACATCAAATTATAACCACAAAGACAAAATTGCAAATTGTATGTACAACATTAAGACATGCATTGTAAGCAATATCCTCTTATCTCCACCTGGCAGAAATGAACAAAAATTAAGAAGACTTTTCACGAGACAAAATTACTAAAGGTACTGGCCATATAAGTATAAATCTTAACAAAACCGTATTTATTCGAAAGGGAATAATTTAAAAGATAAATAAACTGAAAACAGAAACTGCTAGATAATATCATACATAAAAAATACGTTTTTTGTTCCTTTTCATTCATATTATTAATTGGCGTTTAAATCATCTACCAGTTGAAAAAAAAAATTAAAATAAAAATACACACCAAACAAAGTGTATGATGATGGGTCCGGTGCCAAGCACCTCTCATTGAAAATGATTAAATATAAAGTGTTAATGTTAATGTTTTCATCAATCATGTGCAATAATACTATTTATCACATTTTAACTTTTTCAATGCCAATAAACCAGATCCAATTGTTTATTTTCGATATACAATAAAAGACAACGAAAATAATTCAACAACAAAAACATCAAGAGAGAAAGAAGAAAAAAGTATTAACCATAATGCTTAAAATTTGTTTAAAATCGTATTTCAGTTTAAAAGATGCCCAGACAATATCATTGTGTTAAACAAAAAACGCTTACTTATTTAAAATATGTCAAAATGAAAAATTCAATGTCAAACGATAAGTCCAGACACTACAGAAATCGACAATATTTTAAAAACATAATAGTGAAAAACATTTTCCCCAACTTTGTAGCGGGGGTAAAAGTAACTTATATAAATTCACATAGGAATATAAGTAAGAAGGAATATATATGATTTAAATTACGTACCATAACTTTATATATATTTTTATGCGTGTGTGTAACATTTCAAAGAATAATAGTAGCTATACTGTTGTACATGTGTAACTCAGGAAAAATTTTTATTTGTGTGTTTTTTCATGTATATCTCTAATGATCTTTGGCCAATTACAATGCCCTTTTTCAGGGTTCTAGGAAAATCGCATGTGCATCTTAGATAGTTATAGTTTTAAAGGTAGTTTTACTGCTGAAAGGAATAACATTGCGTTAAAATACCTTTATGTTGAAAAGAGAGTACACTTATCATAGGAACAATACCCCTTTACACAAAACGATGGTTTAGTTAAACTGAACAAATTACAGGACACTGAAACAAGAAACAGCATGAAAATGAAGGTAAAACAAGCATAGCATTTAAAGATTCCGATGAAGTGACATAAAGTTGACATATATCACATCAATTGGGAATTGGCATTAATCTATTTCATTCTAAACAGGAAGATATCGTATCCTTGTAGGTCAAATTACACTTCCCACAGCGAAAGAGTTATCACAAGGGGAGTTAACTGTGTTTCATTGAGGAGGTTGTGATCACGTCTACGTGTGTTTCTATTTCACGTCCTACTTGTTCGCAGGCTGATCTGCTTTTGGATTTCACAGACACGAGTATTCCTTTCTCCATATACTCTTCCATATATCTACATTTCCGCTGGAAATGCAACTTGCATCCTAGAAAATACAAAATAACAACATACAGTAGGATTGTATCTATTATGCGTAATTTTCCGGTACCATAAGGTATATCGTAACAGCTATAAACGTTTAATTTCTAACAAAATATGCCCAATATTCCGATTACTGGTAACATTTCGGTATGGTTGTTATTCAAAGGGATTATCCTTGCTACTTTCCAGCATCTTCCAAGATAAATGCTGATATGGCTAGTTTTCGAAGCGATCATTCAAAAACCAAAGAGTATGAAACTTCAACATGTACATTTTTTTAGTGCATACAGTCTACTACAAAGCTTCCCGTTCTCCAATCAACTCCTACCTTGAAACTCTGTAATGTTTTTGATGTCTACATCCCTGTTTAACAGTATTGAATACATTGGTGACGCTCCTCCTCTTTCAGTGTTCTTGAATAGTACTTTTGAGATAAGCATGCTTATCTTGCAGATCTCGTCATGCGCTGAAAGTATTCAAAATGTGATTTGATGAAACATTTTTATAACTGCAAAGATAGCACAAAAATGTATTTATGAATTTTATTTGCAGAGATAACACAGAAATTGAATGTTTACCGTTTTCCAAAACTATATACAGTAGTTCTTAATTCTTTGCGACAGCCGCTGAATCTAGTACTGGACACGCTTATAATTTCAGGGGAAAATTGACAACAATATAGAAATAGATGTTTTGAGTGAATAACAAGTCATACCACATGTCTGTACTTGAAACGCCACGGACGTGTACTTGTGCATTTGCGCATGCTTCATGCAGTCCTTGAGAGTCGTGGAGAAGCCACCAATTTGGGTTTGGAACCGCGGGGTATCAACGACTAATTTGTATATATTGCCTGATTTGTCGAACTCGGCCTTCGGAAGAATTCTTCCTATAATTAATGGTGTGAGCATGAGATATTTTAATCACATAATCATATAATGAACAAAACACAAAATTGATAATAGGAGCAAAATGTGAACAAAAAATACTTTAAATGAAATCATTGAACATTCACTTAAAATCAATATACTAATTCTAAGATCAAAAAATTACACGCAAAATTTAACCGTTACGTCTCAATATCAAATATACAGTAATATTTACATTTCCATTGCACAGAGCCTAGATGTTTCTACAGGGCCCTATGTATGTTATTTCCGTAAAACATAAATGTAATATGTCATAAATGTAACGTTGGAGTGCGCACCATTTAATATGTTGGTAAGCCAATGTATTGTACACACCAATGCATGAAAACAAATATGAAGACCAATCCTTAAATGCAATTTATGTATTTATTGTATTTACCTTATATTATTTGAAAAAACTATCGTATTACGCTAGAAAAATACTTACCTTGAGATAAGGGACTATTCGTCTCTTTCAGTGTGTAGATGACATCAGTGTCAAAATATACTCCAACAGGAAAGTCAGGGGCAACTCGAACTACTACACCAGTGTTGCAGTCCACTGTCTCCCAGAAATGGAACCGGGAGTCAAGTCCTGGATTAATTCCTGTAAAGAAAACATGGCATATCAACTGCACGGTCAGATGTTGAGATCCAAAATTATGTACCACATTTATTTAGGACAACATGTCCAGTTTTGAATTATCTAAAATTGTTCAATTATCTAAGTTAAAGACGAGGTTACGTTCACCAGACATTTATTTTCATTTAGCCACTGAGAAAGTGTAATATAGTAACCAGGGTAAGCGCTTTATCAGTACCTAGTTAGGGACGTACATCTCACATTTACAATATACAAAATTGAATTTTGTCTCTCCATGTTTTTGTTACATTTGCTATTTTGTTATTCTTGAAGAAGATTGATGTCAAATCAAATTCACGGAACAGAGTTGGTATATCACTGTGTATCGTTTGAAAGTTGTCATGTTAATTTGTGAGTTAAAATGACAGTGAATGCGTACCCATATGTGTACATGATTCCTACAAAAGAAAAGCAGTCGGTTAAACTTTTCTCCTTGTGTGGTATGTTGAACCAAAACATCAATCTTCGGCTGTAAGGAAAGCGCATGAATAATTGTCTTATTGAGCAAGATCTTATCTCTAAAATGATAAGTCTATTATGCATGTATTGTCTCACTCACCTATATTTGTGTCGTAAAATCGAACACCTCGATGAAGTTGTCTAGCCTCCTGAAACGCTACAACATCGTGTAAAGCCTAGAACAGCAGGACAGATGTTTTAAACAAAGACATGATTGTAAATAACTCTGTATCATAAATTGTTGGGTATAGTGCATTAAATATTTTAGTTTTGATAAATCGATCAAACTCAAATTCCAACAAAAAATATAAATTTCAGTCCGCCGTATTTTTATGTTTAATTAGAAACTACATAGAAATTTGGAATAGAATGGCACGTACCTCGTTATAAGTGTCATCCCCGTCCTTAACAGCGAGTAGCACCCGTCTGATACAGGTAGTACTATGACATCGTCCAAACATCTCCACTGTGTCATATAAAACGTTGGCCACATGCTTAACCGGATATCCCAGAAATCCTGTCCCCAACGCTGGTATTCCAATGCTAACACAATGCTCTTTTTCGGCTTGAAGTAACGCGTGTATGATGACAGATCGCATCACCTGTAATAACGTAATACAAAGCAAAATAAAAATAAAAAAATGTTTTATTGCACTAGGTGGAAAGAGAGGTAGAAATAGGCATTGTTTCATATCAGGCAATACAGATAGCAAATAGCATACATATGAGACACTGTTATGCTTAGTCATAATACAGGGCCATATCTTATTGACACATCGTCATTATGTGTATCTTATCTTTGCCCCTCGTGTATGGCAAGCCAAGTTGTCATTTATTCATAGAGCAATGTTGATCCAGTAATTAACTAAATTATATAAGATGTCTTATATAATTATATAAGATATCTTATATAATTTGGTGAAGTACTGGATCAA
>JAULCA010437654.1:0-10917 GCA_032360845.1 Crassadoma gigantea | reverse complement strand
TTTTCGTCATGTATTTAAAGTAACAAGTATTAAACAAGCTAATTGTACTAACTGTTACGTTTGTATATGGTAAAATATAAATACATCAATTATTGATTTATACGCAAAATAATAGTTTGTCAGAAGTTTATACAGTGACTTGTTTAGATAATATATATACTTTGCGTGAACATGTATATAGATAAAAGTTCACTCACTCTTACAAAAAAATCTTCCCTCCTAATATTATTGTTACTTACCAATATGGATGACAAACGTTTCACCGTTATCCTCATCGTATGGTCACCAACTAAAACAGTGTTGTCACTGCGCTTATAAATTGTACATGTAAGACCATTTGCAATCCAATCATGGTAATTTTGCTTTTATAAAGTCTTATTGAATAGCTTGAAGATGAAAATAAACAGTATCAATATCACAGTGATTAACAGTCGAATTGATTGTTACTATGACGGTTAGACGGAATCTCCAGTTCAGTTTAATTTAAATATTCGGTAGACTCTGTTAGCATTCTTAATGATGGCATTCCCAAAATTAATATTAGATATGATAAAAGCAGTTATAAACCGGAAATCGTTTAATTGACTTTTTCATAATCGTAAACATGAATTATATTTATAATTCTTACACAAATATATTCCTTACCAATCAAAATAGTATCATGGCTTGCTTATTGATAATCCAAAACTTCTTTTCCAAGTCACTGGACTGTCTGACACTTCCTTAAATTCGATTTTGTGATGAAGGGAATGCAAGTCAATTTCACGAGTAAATACATTTACAATACAACATATATATTATTTGTCCATTTTTAGTGTGCTACGCTTCTATACAAAGAGACGAGTCTGAGGTCGATAACGAAGTCCGCTTCCATATTAATATCACAGAGCAATGCTGACTTTGTGGTTATTTGATCATATCTATTGTGCTAATAACCAGATTTTCGTTAATGCTAAAATGTAAAATTAATATGTACACTATTGTTTATCTGAAAGTCAGTTATGCTATAGTGTAGTTCTAATATGTTTATTACTACGTACATATATATATATATATCATGTTCTTTGACTTCATTGTTTAAAGCAACAAAATGAATTTTGAATAGGTCTATAGGGAACGCAGAACCAAATGATTTTCCATAGACGATAGTGTTAACGTTTACCACTGTCCTGGTCAAATGGGGTTTTCCACACTGGTTCACCGGCCCTCATTTTGAAGAATGCCATCTCACACAACTGTAAAAACTAATATTTAAAAATTCTACCTATTTGAACTTTTTGTATATGGGGGCCGCCATCTTGTATTGAATTCGGCACTTTCCTATCAAATATTCTGCCCAAAAGGGAAACCCCACAATTTATTTTTGATTTGGTTATGTGGTCCCTAAAACTGTTTACTTCATATCACCTTTTTCCAAAACAGAAACAGAATGTTGTTTTTTTTCAACTACAATTTTATCTTTGATTTTATCTTAAATCGCTTTTTATTTATTTCATCGGAATTTGATGTACTTTATTTTTACAGTAATAAACTTTATTTAAATTCGTATGTTTTAGTACCCATTTCGTCAGCTTGGTACGAATTCTGCCTAAGACGAAGAGAGAAATTTACATGAACAGATGTCAAATATTGTAAAATGTAGGGCTAAATCAGTGGACAAATTATCTAGTTTGGCTAGTTTCTAACTTCCATTTTTCGGTCTTATTTTCAATTTGTTCTGGTGGCACAATGGATATTTTTTTTCTAGAACTATTGTATTTAAACGAATGAAATCTTTGTAATAAAATTTTACTGATTTCATTTACATTACTAATCTGATCCAAAATTAATGTTACATGTAGATCATTTATATCGTGTATATTACGAAACGGATTAACTTGTGGCGGGAACTACCAGAATATTTTTTCGGAACAAATAGGTTTTTATCCACTGAACAATTCGCCGAAATAGAAAAAGAAGGATATTTGAAGATTGTATCCACATTTTTCGCTATCGCGAAGTGACGTCGTCCTCTTCTTCGACGTCATTTTATCAGCCATTGTTCTTCAGGTATTTGTGAAAAGAAAATTTTATCCTGGATAATGACGAGTAATGCTGCAACGAAATCAAAACATGTACATAAAAAATAATCGTATTTAAGAATAGGAATACCTCATAAATTTCATCTTCATGTAACTTAGCAGAATAAAACCATTTTATTGTAAGGACGAATAGGATTGGATTGTGTGCACTTACATTTACTCTCAATATAATGTTAATGCATACATCATATTATATCATTCTTCAAATCAGGTATGAAGAATAATATTACATCTACAATAAGACAAAAGAAAACTATCATATATACATCACATGTGGACAATAAAAAATATTTACCATCCCTATAATCAATCAGTGAAATGAAAAAAATCTTCTTAAGTTCTTACAAGAGTATCCATTCCATGTGAAGGTTATAAAACGAGACTCATAATATAGAAATCAATTTAACATTTATGGACTCATGATCAATTTATTTTGCAAATGATACGAAAATAAAGCAGCTTAAATCCATGATAGCTTACAAAAATTGTGAAGTCTGTAGCGTCATAAAATAATCACTTGATGATGTCACTTGATGACGTCACAACAGGTTAAATAATATGATCTCATGAATAAAATATGACGGTATTATGGAAATTCATTTCTTTTCTATATTTATATTAATGAAACTAGCTCCAAAGTTCTCTTTCCTGCTTGTGGATTTATATATGTACATAAATAATGAGGTGTAAAGAATAATAATCTTTATCATAACTGTACAGAAAAATATCGCATCTGTTGTATATGTTATAAGTACTATATCTATCATAAATAAGAGAGAAAAAACAGCAATGAACTATCTGCAAAATCAGTGCATTGTTAAGAATAAAGCTTTATCTGAATTACCAATAAGCAGTAAATTCTACCTGTACTATCAGTGAAATAGAATTGACATATAAGTAGAATCACTTAAATGAACGACAAAAAATATTTGAATAGTAAGAAAAGAATCAACTGAATCATACGTGATTTAATACCATACATAAACTTTCATTATCAATAAATCGTTCATTTTAGAAATTAAATCCATGGTTGCCAATTTGATTTACTTACAAGCAAGAGAATACCGAACTGCGAATGAAAACATAATTCAAACCCAAAACTAGAGCAGAATATAAACAAAGGAAATATGTAGGCATATATAGCGTTTCCTGAACAATGCAAGGCAATTAGGACCAGGTGTTCTAGAAAGGCAAACACATTCTGCGTTATCGACGGCATTTGCCATTTTAATCTAGGTCAAATCAAAGAAATATCATGTCCTCAAATTAAAAACCGGGAGAGTGACATCAAATTCATAATGTTCACTGTTATGCATGATAAAAGCGTTTATATTGACCTTCATATCAGATACAACCATAAAGCTAACCAATATTCATCATCACCCTTCATCTCTTGAAACCTTGAAACATCTTTCGCTAAAAACCTTTAATTACAGAGCCTGGTCTTGAATAACGAATCGAATCCGACACCGTAGCTAGGTGAAACAGGGATGTTACTATCAAGAGATTGAAAGTTCAGAAACTATTATTTTGAAATTTCCACGCTCATCTTACAGGATTATATTAAGCCATTCATTTTGGTCATATGGTTAGTTAGGATCAATGTAAGAGGACGACGTACAAGAGGCTGTAGTGTCCTTAATTTAAGTTAAGGACTGTGTTACCAGGCCTGATGAGCTTTTCAATAAAGTCAGTCTATAAAAGAAAAACAAAACAAGAAATCTTCAAGAAGTGGGAATGCTACCGTTTGCAACAAAATCTTGGAACTGAACTAACCAGAGATATTTTCAACCACGAGGTCAATAATTCTCACTAAAAACATGCAACAGTTTTTCATCCAAAATTATCTTTATAATAAAATATCTATGTAAATGAAGTTTACCGAAATATTATCAGAATACTGTAATGATGAATATGACACGATCTAGGATATTACGAAAAACCATCAGACTACGATGACGTATTTTGTATTATCGTTATTATGTGAGATATGTATTATATTTTGTTCAAAATTTAATTATTTGTTATATATTATGTATTACTGTCATTACGTGAAATACGTGGGGTGTAGTATTTTTGAGTTAGTTCGTCAGGACAGTTGATGTACATGATATTTGAGACATATTCAAAAATAGGTTTATATCTTTTTAAATCCATTCGTATTTTTTCTCACTGAAAAAACTCATTGACAGCAGAACTTCAAAATAAGGAAATAGATCTTTACAGTAATAGTTTTATAGAATACATGACTACAGATATATTCCCATACATACAATCATTCCGATGAAATTAATTTCACTGATGTTAAAAATAAATTCAACAGCTACATTACGAATATTTATATATGTAATTAAGTAATTATTGCAAGGAAATCTATCACGTATTTTGTTCATTCAGTGTTATTTTTCACTTGTTTGTGTATATGATTATCAATGGAACTGTCCATGCACTTAAATATATAACATCCTTTAAGTGTCTCATTCTTTTATTCAAAGAACGATATGTAAGTTATATTGTTTTTATGGCAGCAATATTGAAGTTAAAAACAAAATATTCTGTACAATGATACATGACATTGTCACAACATTTTACACACAATTTGACATATACATAGATGTAAACATAAAAACAACGATGTTCATACAAAAATCTTTTTTAAGACAATATTTCGATGATATAGGGTCAACGTTTTCTTCATAAATAAGATGGTACTTCATATCACTATCAATGGTCAAAATAAAATGGCCTTACTTGCAACAGTTAAAGGACTTCCAATTAGACGAGGCGGCTTGCAAAGATTGTTTTCTGTAACAAAATTAATCAAGTAACTTTTTCACAAACAAAGACATTAATAATTTGGTCCAGAAGTGTGAGGATTATAGTATAACCCGGAACAAACATGTCTTATCTATCTTATATACATATTGAAAATAGTACATTATATCTT
Organism: Crassadoma gigantea; assembly: GCA_032360845.1. NCBI lineage: Eukaryota > Metazoa > Mollusca > Bivalvia > Pectinida > Pectinidae > Crassadoma > Crassadoma gigantea. The sequence goes on along the minus strand of JAULCA010437654.1, from coordinate 5,889 downwards.
ATCTTGTCTTAGAATTATCTAAAAATCCAAGAAAGGAATAAAATAAGACTTCCTGGTATCATATGACGCCAAATGACTATGAAATGTGCCGATATTCAATCGTTCTAATAACATTTTTTTCTTTGCGGGAATAAAAGATTTACCGATATTTTTCTTGTATCAAGGTTTGATGCGTTATGAAAAAAAACAATCATCAATTTCTTTGTTGCTGACGTAACAAACTGATGACTTCGACGCTGTTGTGACTCGACGTCAAAGATATTATATTTATTGAGCTAAGAATTTAAACGAGCCATGAAGTACGGTACAAACTATCGATAAAAATCGACGTCGATAAACTAAAAGTATCACTTCATATTCAAAAAAACAAGGAAATAAGGTATCTTTGCATGATCTATTTACCAATAAATATTTACCAATGTTGAAAAAAAGATGACTGACCAATTATGAGGATTCAGTATTTACATGACAACCTAAGGTATACTTTCAATCCTTCGACAGGCACCTTCTGTTTTACATGGAGTATACAAAGATATTTGTGAATATTTTAAAGAACACTTAAGAGCATGAAAACATTCCCTCTCAATATTCATTAAATTTCAAATGCAAAGATTAGATTTTTTTGTTCACATGTATAGTGATCATGATGTTTTTATTGAGTATCTTCATCACAAAGCAGAATTCCATTTAAGTACATGGATTGGATTAATAGAGTATTACATATTTATATACAAAGTGGAATACCATTCTACTACTGAAATAACATCATCTATTAATACCAACATTACGTAGTAAATTTATATTTTAAATGAACTGATCGCAGTAATATTTTCCTACTCGCCTTACCAGTATGACATAATATTGTATTTTATGTTTTCATCAAAGATTGGATTTGGAGTAAAATAAGTGTGTGTGTCTCATGCGCGCCTCATTAGGATAGGAAAATTGCACGTGGGGAGCTATAAAGTAACATTTTATTTTTTCCCCCATTATTTTTTCGTATGTGGGACGTCCTACCTTAATACATAAATCATCTTCGAAACTATATGTTAGTTTTATCCATTACATTATCAGCAAATAAATAATAGGAATCATTGCCTAGAGTACTCTATGTAGCTTTACTTTGAAAAATGATATCTACTCAGGTAGGATGCAATTTTATATATCAAGTCTGAATACATTGATGAAACACTATTTGAACTAGGGCTTTGAGTGCAACATTTGTAGCAATTTTCGTTGAGATTTACTTTTTCTAATGTTGAAACTTAAGTTTACATCATTGCTTATTGTTTTGTATCTTTTCGTTTGGATAGTGTACTTTTGCATTCCTGTACAAAATAAAAGCGTATTAAACAATTCAAAATGATGGCCAAAACGATATCACTTAAAGAAAATAGTTTGAATCGGAATTTGATGATGAAAGATGAATAACATTGCACTTTTCTGAAAAAGTAGTTTTCGTTGTTTCTTCTGTTTTTTTGTTTTGTTTTTTTTTTGCTGTTGTTTTTCGTAAAAGTAGGAAAGAGCAAAAATGTCCTTCGTTTTCACCTGTAAGCGCTCCAATTTGATTCATTTAAAAAAACTGCTTAATAATGTGGAGAGTATTTACCCAATTTAAATCCTTCTCACTTTGTGAATATATACCACTTTTTACACAGACTTGATATAAAAATAAATAGTGTAGAATATAACATATGTTTATAATTATTTGGCCATAGAATCTCAGTTCGGTAAAATTAATAAAGATACCTGTATAGAAACCTAAAATGCTGATTTCATTTAGCAAATTATTAGGCGACATTAATTTTTTTTTAACAACTGAAACAATATCATAAATGATTTCTCATAGGTGACAGAGTTTGTGCGTTATTTTTGTTGAAATTGGACATGATCTTACTCTTGCCAGACTTTAAAGCTATCAGGAAACAAATCTGTATCCTTTGCTAATATCTTGTCATCATTTTCCAGTTTGGCAGAAAAAAACGATGGCTTTGCAATAAGAGGCAGTAAGCATTTTAGTAGCGTTTTTTTTTTTTTATTATTATACCAAGTGAAATTATTACATATATACATGTGTTGTCTTCCTTCTTGTGTTGGTGTCTCGTTGGAATCTTCTGTTGTTCCTCCTAAGCTTATTGTCTGTTGGTTATAATGTAGTGAGTGTTATCCTATCCAATACAATTGTCATTCCTCTTGTTTCAGTATATTAGGCAACGTCTACACTATTTGAAACAGTAAGAGGTCTAGCTAAAAGTTTGTTATTTTTTTTTTTTTTTTTTTACAAAAGTATTCCTTCAAACATCTCGTTACACTATAATACATGTTTTGACAATTTTAAATGTCTTAGCTATGAAAATTCAACGTATATCACAGGTCAGACCATTATTTAAACATTTTATAACAAACCTATATGCATAAGCACAAAGGGCGTATGATTCATTGGTTCTGTGCCTGGGGAACACTTAACTAAGTAACCATGCAAACTGATGGAATCTGCAAGCAAGAATAGAATGATAAACTTATCGGGATGTTGTTTACTGTAGTATTAGCTAATCTCAAATTGAGGATTTAGCTTTGTTCGAACAACTAGCTAAGATCCATTTGAATCCAAGCCAAGCAAGGCAAAGCTCCGTCTGCTTATTCAGTCAGAAATATGAAAATTGTACTTTACTTTTTCTCTGAGTTGAGCGAAGACATGATGAAATATAGTAAATGGTGGGGACTGAAACAGAAATTAGCCCTAACAGCAGTGAGGAGCTATAGGCCTGTGATAAATGCAACTTGTTATGTCGACGGCAGCTCCACAAAAAAGTAAAAACCATTTTCTCGCGAATAAATGATTTGATAAACTCTGAAGCGTTAGTTTCTAGACATGCACAAACATGGTCATAATCCGAGGATGATAAATGAAGTTTACACTGGGAACACTGCGCTTGGCGAAACAGTCATATCCAACTATCATCTTCTGCCTTTCCGGACCATAAATCTCCGACGGTCGGTTCTGCGTATTACACAACGAATGGGTTTTGTCGCTTAAGACACAAATAAAAATCTATTGGACAGAAAATGTGCTAATACCATATTTGCTATATGATATGTTAGGGCTAAAATTTGAATTACGACCGATTTGTGCTGACACAATGTCTCGATTTCAATATAAATCTTTGTTATATGATAAAGGAAAATCTTCATCTCAGAAAAATTACCGAAAAACCTGTGATTAGTGATAATTTCATAGATTTTATAAATGTAGAGATTACTCTGATCGTAGAAGCGGCACTAACAGAGGACCAGTGAGCATTTGACGGCGTATAATTACAGGGGGGTGATGTATTGAACGTTGGAGGCGAAGCGACGTGTTCGGCCAGCATGTGCTGGCCAAGGAACAATCAACGATAGCAAAGCAGCACAGAGGTTACAACGCTAGCGGGAGATTGAAGTGATCATTTAATGGCAAATCACTAAATTTCAAGCATTTCCTTGACACTTCATCGGAACATTAAGCGCTTGATTGAAAATGATTCTCGAATCCTTAGATTAGTTATTATAAGAAAGGCGGCAGTCGTACAGAATATTCGAGTTATCAATTACCATTTTGTGTGCTGTTCTCATGTTTTTCTAGCACAACTTGTCTAATAAAGTGTTGTGTATAAATATGTTGTCACACCGTTTTTGTCACTTGCCCGCACCAGTGGAGAGTACGAAGGGGTGCTCTAATGTACCGTGCCGTCAGGCGTATACAACTCGTGCTAATCAGAATTAACTCATTCGCGCGGCTTCATCCATCACGACTTAAATAAACGTCATTTAGGGACGGGATTCAGATGCTGGGACAAGCCGCGCCGTAGCTCCACGGGGGCTACTCGGGTGATGTATCATTTCACGTCCTCGTCTTTCTGGAACTCAACAATAACCTAAAATGAGAGAAAAAGCTTGAAATGTTTGTCCGAGATATGATTAAGATGGATGACTGCGTTTGACAACAAGGCGTGATACTAACGTAACGTCTGATGGCTTCCGATACTCTTCTGCATTTTTCCAAGACTCATACCTAAGCGTGATTTCTCGAATGATTACATGGTAGCATATCTACGAAGATAAGTCATGCGAAATACACAAGGGATAGCATAACCAAAATGATGCATTACTAATACACTTTTGCAAGGGGAATAAACGAAAGGGGCAACAGAAAAGTGTCGTGTTTCCATAATTATTGCAACAGAATCTACTTCATATTTTTTCATATACTGGACTTCTTATACTTCGTACGATGAAAATGTTCGCGTAAATTTGCGTAAAATGTGGCATACACAACTTTGAAACGCACGTGAAGTGTACCGCGAATTTATGTTCTAAAGAATAAATTCAGAAAGGTCAGTTCGAAACAGTAAGCTTGCGTGAAACATATAGAGTCACCATGTAAAAAAAGGTTAAAACAGATAATGTTACGTTCTCAAAGAGAGAATCGGGATAGTGACCAGGAACCACCGTAAAACAATGATGAAATCGTGAAAGGAAAAGGTCAATAGTCCATTTTACACTAGCACTATAGTACTAGTTTTATTATCAGTCACATCTACTTATTGTTGAATGATACCTTCATATGTAAAGAATTTCGAAAACAGGATAACATTAGTATGGAGAGTTACATGAGAATGATAACGTCACGTATTAAATAATCACGGATAACTGTTACATATAATTCAGATATCATACAGAACATAAATGTAGAGAATTAACATAATAGAAGCAAATATTATGCAATGATAGAGAGTGTGATGTGGTCCTTCTACAAATTGCAATTTTGCTATGTTCGCTATTTCTTTTGTATATTTGCAGTAGTGTATCATTTTATTAATAAACAATTTATTAAATGCGTATATTACTATAGGAAAGTCAGAAATCTATGTGCCATTGAAAGGCCTTGAATAATTTGCTTTGCATATGAGTTTTATAAAACAAACCTTGAAGTTTTCGTTTTAGCGAAATTCTGTCAAGCTTAAACAGAAAGACCTCAAAATGATTGTCGGAAAATTCATATGAAATGCAAACAACTTCAAGTTTGTTCTCATATTACATTACCACGAATAATGTCAATGTCCGCGAAAACCATTCTGTCTTACAATAATTAAGATTTTTAAATCGACATCTTGAGATCATGTCTAATAGCTTTAATTAAACGTCACAGTCAAATGACGTCATATATACGCCTATCGGAAACTAAAATGGTTTCTTGAGAAATAAAAATGTAATTCATTTTCAGCAAGAAACGAACGACTTGTAGAATTCTGCTCCGAAATTTTGTATTCCTAAATATTTTCTTATGTTTATATTTCTTCTATTTCAAACAGAAAAAAAGTGTAATTGTATCTTCCTGACCTTAGACATGTTAGTACGTTGAAGACAATCCTCGCTTAGCATATAAAAAAATCGATTTATACTCTCATATAATATATACTGCTGTTAAAGTTTGCGTTTGTATAACATAAGTTTCCCATTGAGAAATAAAGCGACTATGGAGTTTTATGAGGAAATTTCATGGCATGTGAAAGAATGGAACATGCCTAGATCATATTAATATTATAGATAATATCGGACAAAGAAGCAATGCATATAATGTATTTCTGTATTTATCAAGAATTTATTTTCATGAATACCGTCACAACATGACATCAGAAGATGCCCATACAACTGTGTCAACACCGAAAAAGCTTCCTTTTTATTGAATAACGTCACATTTCATTAAACTGATTTTTTTTATCGAAACGCATGCAGTGGTGCGCGTCCACTCAAGTGGCTAGTCCCTATTGGTATAATACCCGGTTGTCACCGGCCATTAAAGATGCGCATGTGCAGACTGATGAAAGTTGTAGGGTGGTGATTATCTGC
>JAULCA010437653.1:0-15816 GCA_032360845.1 Crassadoma gigantea | reverse complement strand
TGATTACATGTATGCTCATTGTACAATTTTACTCCTTGAACATATATACCCATTGTACATGTATACATGTATGCTCAATGTTCATGTATTCTCATTGAACATGTATACTCATTGTACATGTATGCTCATTGTACATGTATGGTCATTGTAAATGTAAACTCATTGTACATGTATATATGTATGCTCATTGTACATGTAGGCATATTGTACATGATTACATGTATGCTCATCGTACATGTATACATGTATGCTCATTGTACATGTATTCTCATTGCACATGTATACATGTATGCTAATGGTACATATGTGCTCATTGTAGATGACTTAATTGTTCATCCATGCTCATTGCAGAAAGGTATGTTCATTCTACATTTATGTTTATAGTACATGTATCTGCATTACACATGACTGTTCACTGTTCATTGTAGATATTTGCTCATTGTAAATGAATGCTAATTATACGTGTATGTTCACTTTGCATGTTTATTCATTGTAACTGTATGCTAGTTGTACATGTTTGTCTGCTAGATATGATGTCGAGGGTAATACACATATCACAATCCGCATCATTTCCGTCATAGATCCCAAAACCACAATGTAGATGTTTACCAATACAAACAAAAAATCCTCAAGATGCCTGCAGGGTTCTCTCAGATTATCATGAATGTCATGAATAAATTGCGACTTTTGATGAAAATATGATTTATATTTCTTGGCTAAGATATCTTCAGTCATTTGCGTGGTATATACCTTTTTAATCCGATCGAGTGTAAAATGAATCATGATTAATTTAGGATCAAAGGAAACATAAAAATAAAATGTGAAATAAGTCTGTTAAGATTTGCTGTTAATATTCGAACAATGACAAACTTGAAACATCAAAATCCATAGTGGTTGCCTGGAGACTATCACGTCTTTAAATGAAATTTAAAAATCAAGGACCAAGAAATACATAAATATGAAATCTAAACACAAAATCCTTTCAAATCTATTTTAACAGATAACTTTTTTTTTTGTAATTGTTTATTTTTCAAACATACATGTTTTAACAGATAACGGTTACAATTTCGAATTGTCAAATCTTAGATGGCAATCTCGTTTTTAGTCAACAATTGATTGAATGCAACAAACTACCACACACATGTATGAGTTATAAGGTAATCCGGTATCCACCCAATATAGGATCAAGACTCATATCATCAAAACGTGTGTGTCAATAAGATACTTCCATACTCAGCTATCACCTCACTAGAGTAGAGAAATTCTCGTTTGAAAACAAGGAAATTCGGTAGTCTGCTGGGAAATCCTTCTATCGTATTTAACAAAATAATCACCTAAAATACCAAGTAAAAGACACCTTGTTATTGTAATAATGTTTACAATCATTTGTTGTTTACAAAAGATTTAAAGTCGTTGAAGTTAAATGCTGTATTTGTTAGCCTTTTTTCTTTTGCTGCATTTCTGGAACATTATGTGTATGGATTGTCATCTCATTGAGTTTTCAGTGGACGAAATAGTAATAAAGGGTATCACTTCAAACTTTATTTCTGTTTTCTACTTCGATTTCCTTATGGTGTGCGTCTAATGATTACGTAATATGAGAGAATGAATGAGTTTCCTTTCAGTAGTCGTAAATGAAATCCCGTTCGTACAGTTCAGGAAACGCAGTTTATCAAAGAATAGTCACAGGACACGCTCGTTGTCATTTGTACACGTATACGGGACGAGGAATGTATATAACAGACCGAGGTTTGTTTAAAGTCAATAGTGCAAATCATAGATAATAAAAATTGCGTTAAATTTTTATGTGAGTAAAGCATTATCTATCATGTAAATATGTCATCCCGTACAATGCACCACTAGAAGTTACAGTTGAAAGTACAAAAAATATTCCACTCTAAAATCTTCAATGCGCCCAGTTGAATTGTACACCCAACCAACAAACATAATACGTAAGTAAACAATTAATATGCAGTTGAACCTTATTGTTTCGATTTTTTTAACTCGATCATGAACCCACATTACTCGTTTTCCCACCACCACGTCGAGGTTCGACTGTATATTTAAATCTTACCTGAAGTGTTCTCAACTAGGGATTTTCCTTGATTTGTTGTGGGGTGTCGGGAGAATAAGGAATACACATTGACGAATCCAGAGAATGAAGAAGTGAACTGTTTTCATCACTGTTGATGCTGTCAGGATGCTATTAGTAGGAAATGTTAGTTCACACAGCGTTTCTCGAAAGCATTAACCCATCTTAATCCGAAATATATCACAGTATTAGATCAGTAATGAGTTATATAACGTTTCACATTCTACACATTATTTCATGTATATGTATTAATGTAAATCCAACGTTGTATATCGGTATCAGATTGAAGAGTTTAATTCCCAGTTAAATGACAGAAGTTTAACATCCTTTCTCCGAACACATTGACTCTAATGGCCCGTCTGTTGATATCTGTTATATACCTATACAGAGTAGACAACTACAGTATTTATATATAATCAGGTGTTTCCTTGTTTCATTCTATAACTTCCCTTAAAATGTCACTAAGCAATCAAGGAGACAGAGTTTGGGTCACAAGACTTTTAATCGAAAGTGAGTAGTAATACGAACGTGACCAATAGTAAACAAATACGAGGAAGTCATGTATGACTTTTGATTGGGATTGTTGAACGAAAGTTGTCAAATCCTATATAGTTAATGGCACATGTTGAAATTACGATTAAATTCAACCGTTCCATCGGAAATTGAACTATATGTAAGAAAGCCATAGAGAGTCTTCACCACAGGTCAGCGCCGTCAACACAGATATTTGGTATATTGTTGACTCTTTTCATTACTTTCACCTTTCCAGTTAACCTTTTTTTCATCCAATTTATACAAACTACTATTTGTATGCATTTAAAACCAAAATGTATTAAAAGAAATAAATTAAGTAGAAGATAAGTTGTATAAATATGGTGACACTTCACGATAGCCTAGGTTAATCAACACCCATAGGTATGCACTTTTTCTAATCGTAGGCGCATATCTACCACGGAGGGTCATGTGATCGCCATGGTACTAAAGTATTTGAATGTAAACCGTCCGTAGTTGTACTGATTTTCATTAATATTTCATCTGCGTTATAGAATAAAACAAATTAATACACTAAACACATATCTAATACAATAACATCGTTACAAGGTACACTAAACATATAAAATTAACAGCGATACCTGGTACACTTAAAACACTTATCGGTTAATATACCGAATATTGTTACATATTCGAAGCTGAAAGATTTGAATTTCCTGTCGTAATTGTCCTGTCGTAATTGTGCTGTAAATTGACTGATTTATTTATACTTTCTGCATGACTTTGTGTTTCTGCTGAGTACGTGATATCGGGTTACACGCTCACATCTCATCAATTCTTGTAATTAACTACAAAATAAATCACTTGTATCTCGCAAAACTGGACGAATACGTAACATAACAAAAATATCTGGATTGAAAATATCAGGAGTAAGTACAGCACCAACACAAAATATATGCTTAAACAATGGTTTACAACTATGGTATTTTTGAGTGTCATGATTAAGTACAACACAAAACAAAAATAACTTAATTACATATGTAATAAAATATTTCCTTGTTTTACTTCCTATTTGAGTTTACGCAGCAATAATACCAAGCAAACCGCGGATATATGGTGTTTCGGGTCAAAGGTTCATGATTCAAAAGCAAGAAGTAATACGAACGTGACCGAAATTAAACAAGCAATGCGGAAGTCATGTTCGTTTGGGATTTTCGAACAAGGAAGTTTTCTATTTCAGTATAAAAGGATGGTAATAATATATCATTATCAAAAGTATCATACTTTATAACTGCTTCACGTTAATGAAACATCACGTTTGAAATCATATTTAGTCTCCCGTTCGGCCTTGGTGAAAGCCGAGTGCGTTATCAACTGCTCCCCCCGACCACCCATACGTTTATAAATAAAGTTATCTTTAAGCATGGCCTCGGTAAAGTGTCCTTCCTCCTTCTTCACCATCTAATTCTACTTCCCCTAGGCGTATACTTTGAAAACTGTTATGGGAATGGTTAATCTATATAAATAACGTCTGTATTTGGTCAAAAGATGCTCCAGTTAATTTAGATAAATGCTTCAAAAACTATAATGAGGAATTTAAAATGTTTGTGCTGCTATTTTGTCCTTTCTCGATAGCTTATCGAGACACGGATGGATAGTCACGTGACCCTATATATGAGTGAAAGTTCGCACCTGGTTATTGCGGTAAAAACAGTGCTTCGATTAACAAGAGTAACGTGTTTAAATTCTTACAAACATCAGCCTTGAACTGGGCTTCGGAGTGAACTAAACTTTCTACAGAGGACGGAAGTCAGTTTAGCTCAAGAGAAGTAGATGGCGACTACAGCGTCCATTGTTCTCCCACACAGCTCCAAACACAATCCGACAATGTTGTTGTTCATTTCGACAATCAAAACTGAATTTAAGACAGGTAAACAAAGCAATAGAATAGAATTTTCGATCTCAGCTAAAACGCTACCAATCAGTTATCATTCATTTGGAGAAAAAAGTTAAATATGCAATGAGGTGATGTGATCGTTTTCGCCCCCTCATTTCGAAAACAAAAAGTAACAAAAGAACTAAGGGGATTGATAGTTCACTTTGGATTTTACTTTAGATTGAAGATTTCTTGAATGTGTAACAGGGACTAATACAGGTAGACCGGATGTATTCATCTCGTCAAGCCCACTGTAGTAAGGAACGTAATTGTCTGTGTAATAAGCTGCTCCAAAGTTCCACTTACGTCCATCAATTAAGCTTAAGGGAAATAATTGACTGCATCGCTTAATTTTGTGGAAGGGAGGCCAACGGTAGGTAAAAACATATAACAAATTGCCATTTTCAAAGTTAAATCCCAGTTTTATTTATGTCAATAAACACAATGCGACTATGTGGTTGACATAACCTGTAACTCTATTTATAAAAGCAGCAAAATTGAATAGGATCTCTTTGAAATGTAATAAGTTACAGTATCTCAAAGATTGCGAAAATGGCTGTAAATGCAAATTATCGTGTCGCATAAACTGATTCAATGCGGATGTTTGCCAGGTCATTATTTTACTGATCACACTTCTACAGTACCCATCATATCTTAACCACTGATGTACATATATAATTTCAATAAATTTTATCATAATTACTGAAATGATGGTATCAGCATAAATGGTTATCAAAACTTATAATTTTAACAAATCACTTTATTAAAAATGAGCCCAAAATGTTCCTAACACATTTTCCAAAATATTCGTAAATTTTAAACTATTTTATAATTGGAGATAATGGCTAATTGTGCATGTATGTAAATTACATATGTATGCTCGCTGTACATGTATGTCAATTGAACATGTATGCGCATATCATGTACTTCATGGCACATGTATGTTTATGGTACATGTATATTCTTTGTGCATTTATGTTAATTGTACTATTTCATTGTTCATGTACTTCAAGGTTAATAGGTGTTCACTGTACATGTATTTTCAAGGGACATGTTTGCTCATTGTACATGTAAATGCATCTGGCATGTACATTCAAAGAATATGAATGTTCACTGTATATGTACGTTCATTTTACATATTTGTAATGGTACATGAATATCCAATGTATATCGTACAATACGTTTTACTGTATGACTTGAAATATTCGTTGTGTATCAACATTCGAGGTTTTCATGGGTTGCTATTGAAGCAAGAAAATAAATACAAGCGAATGTGGATGGTACACGTGTCTACTGTTTATTAATAAAGGATATCCACGAAACGATCTAGATGGCTTCAAACTTAGACGGAAAGTACCCACGGACTTTTCTTATTATACAGTATTTGAATAATGTCATCATCAGGAAACTTATTAATACGTTTTCATTTCTTCCTGTACATATGAGTATTACTGGCTAGGGCAAAAAAAGAGTGTAAGAAGTTTCTACTAAACACTTTATGTAACAATGCTGTGACGTCACAGTGGGCTAACAATGACGGAATGTCAGGTAATCGGGGAAATTCTAATATCACAATGAGGCCCATGCGAGGTCTTTTTGTGGCTTCGTGGACAATTCTGGTGATAGGAAGGAGCAAAAAATACCCTTCATTGCCCAGATAAGTAAGATAAGAAAAATTATGTTGGTGCAAAACCCCAAGAAAACCTCGGGTTATATTTCATGTAAAATCCCCTCTTTTACTTGTCCCTATCCCACAAACTTTGGCATGGAAGCGTCTTTAGGTCATTATCATACACAAATAATAGATGGTAAATCAGTGTCATCATCATGCTCATTGTTTTTACCTTCTCGCACATATATGTCCCTATTTGCTATAAAAGTAAATTGTTGAACTATGTGATACATCCATGATAAAAACTTACTGTCAAATCTGAAATGACTGTCGGTAGCAACAATAATAAATATTATCTTAAGTAGAAAACTCAGTCGGAAGTATTCTTTACAATAACTTGGTATCATATTTAACCAAATTACATTATACGCATAATGATATGTATCTTATATAGAATTAGGTATGATGTTGAGAGTCTATCAATAATACACATATATTGAATCATGTGATTCAAGATTTTAAAACAGTCATACAAATGATTTCAATAAAAAGAAAACATTTAAGAGGGATCTTGGTGCGCATAATTGATCTATCAATGTTGGATCTATGAACAAAATAAAATTCTCTTCTTTTCTCTTTTGTTTTTTGTTTGCCATGAGTAAATGCATTTAAGTTAAATTTCAATAAAAGCGTCATATTAACACTAATCCAAAGGTCATATTCAATATATCTGACAGGTGTTAACCTTCTTTACTCTATATGTGTTAAATGGAACATGCATTAGTACGGACTTACATTTGAAATTTGAAAAAAGTTCTTCTTGATAAATAAGTACTAACAAACCTTTATGTCAAAGTCCAAGATGGCGAACAAGCAGTCAGATTCAAAATGAAACATGAAATGTTTGAAAGTATGCGAAGTACTTTATGCTAAATTACAAAAACAATACTGATTATCGAAATCCTAAATGGTTGTCAGGCGACCATCTTGTTTTGATAATAAGTCTAACCACTGGGTTCACAATTTAGGACACATTAGAACCTACCTATATGTCTCCTAGAATTACAACAAAGGCCTGACACAATATATAATTGGATCGTTGATCTGTCTAGTTTTCTAACTTTACCTGCACTGTTAATTTATTACAGTCAACAATTAATTTAAATCAACAAAACACAAAAGAGTTGAGTTTTCAAGTTATTCAATAACTACCCAAAATGGAATTAAAATGAATATCGTCAAAACAACCAGCTGTGTTACAGTCGGTAAATGACTTCTAGATACCTCTGTAATTATCAGGTATCAATCTATACATCACTTTTGTATTTAACTAACACATTGCTGAATTAACCTTGTACGTCGCTATCTCACTGAACATTAAAGATTTTTTTTAGGAATTAATAGACATCATTACAGTAACATAACTTTCTACCAAAATCTAGAAATGTTAAGTGTCTTGCCATCAAGTTATATGGGGATATTGATATAGTTTGACAGCACATAGATTATTTGTTAACACTGCAATACCTGTCTTTATTGTAAGTGTTCTACCCTCTCCTTGGCAGTGTTTTGACTTTGATTAAATTGTCGAACACCAAGAGAGTTTCTGTATTCCATGAGAGCCATGCGTGTGTCTCCAACCATATTATAGCAGATCCCCAACAGATTGTAGATTATCCAGTCCTCACGATCTGCCTGCTTCCTATCATTATCACAGCTCGAAGATGAATCAATGCTCTGTCACGCTTGCTGGTGTCTCCAAGTTCATGATAACACAGGAAAGTCAGGAACAAGGCGGAGGGCAGTGGCGGATATCAACACTGAGTTCTTCAATAGATGTTATAATATCCTGGTGTAATTGAGATGGGCAAAACGGTAAAACAGTTTTATTGAAGCTGATGTATGACATAAATTTCTTGCATTTGTGTAATAGATTGTACCCACGTCCACAATAGTGCTCGTCATACCCATCTATATCCTTACAGCTTAGGATATCAAGATCAATTTCGGGTGAAGAGATCATGTGATTACATATATCTAATGTTTTCATGTTATTCCCTGTCTGGTGGTAATATGTTGCCAAATTTAGTAGTCCTGGACTTGAGGTCACTGTTGAAAATGGCTTTAGTAGGTTCTTGCATTTCCTGAGAGATTTGTACTTCTCTTTATTTCCTCTAGCAGTAATGTGTTTACCGAATATCTTCATCCCCGAATTAGATAGTACCTGAACTGTAGCAAAGTAACCTAGGAATTCATCTATGTCCAACGTTGATCCTAAAAGGAGTTTCAACGACAGAGGAAGTCGATCAAAACTTTGGGTTAAAGAAAATGCACTATTGAATATTGCCAAGTCACATTGACGTTCTATTCGAATTGGTTGAGGTAGTACATATTCCAATACACCATTCCTTACACTACGGATACGTTCTCCTATGGTTGGTTGTATGAATGTTCCAACTGAGAGACATCCCCAATTCATGTCATGGAGGTCAGTGAGATAACGAAGAAGTTGCTGTTGATTTTCACCATGAATTTTGCCAAAGAACATATTATTTGTCCTAATAAAGTAATTTGGACAATGTGCGGAATTTACCCAATTGACCAAAATCTTAAAACAGAACTTGAAACAGAAAAAAGTATGTCTTTCCTGCCAAAATGATTCAGGTGTGCTTTCTATAGCATGGAATATAACTGTTTTTTATAATATAGGATATATATATACAGAATATCTGCTTCATCTAAAATGTGTGCCACCATTCCGGATATTTGTTTCAGGAAGTACTTCAAAAGTCCATATACTAAAAACTGGACACGAGTTAAAGAATGAATAAGTTTCCTTTCTGCACACGTAAATGAAATCCTCCACTGTAGGAACGGATCGGCAGATCTTTTATCACCAACAGGGACTACATGGCAACCACCTTGTACTATCTGATCTCTCAAAACTTTATCTGGCCAGTCATGTAGGCGTGGCCTACTCACCCACTCATTCGCTACACTTGGCCAGTTATAACAAGGAAAGGCATGTACGCGATCAATATCTGCTGGGCCATTAATTGTCATATTTGACGATGTCATACAACGTATTCCATCAGCTTGTGACTGCCTGTACATTTCACTTGATATGAATTCTACTTTATCTACTGAAACAATGGATTGCTTAAAGTATGAACTAGCAATCTGTCCCAAAGGAAGTCGTTCTAAGTTTACATAACCAGGTCGGCAGTTAGCATCTCTTATCACCAAAACTGATACATCGCTGTCGAGGGGAATATCGAATTCCTGCTTTGGACAAATTACTATGACATTTTTGGCAATAAGCATCCTGTCAAGGTCCGACCCGTAAAGGCAGATTCCTGCAGATCTACTTCCTGTTGAAAAAAAAATTGCATTTTTATTTGGTGCCTCGCTTAGTAGATCCTTCACAACTACCACCTTTCTCCTGACAGCCACTATCTCCCGGCTCCCTATATACCTGTCTAGGATGTGATATAGAATCCAAGACTTCTCGTACAGCTCACCCTGATCGCACATCTCAGTGATATGTCACAGGTCCTGTAAATATAACATACATATATATATGTTATTCTGACAAAATTTGGATTTTCCAATCCTTTGACTGTTAGCTCTGAAATAAAGAATGATTAAACTATATCCATGCGCTTTCTTGGGCAAATATTCATCTTCTTCAAATTTTAATCGTGTAACTGTGTTTTAATTTACAACAATAAATGGAAGATTGTTCCATAAGTCAACAATTTTCTTTTAAATAAAAAACAAGTTATGTTTTTAACAGCTATCCATAACGAAAGCTTACTTAAAAACAAAAAACACAAAACAATCAAAGTACTGAGAGTACTCCAGACACATGCGTTCTTGATGTTGCAATATTTCCGTAGTTACATTTATAACAATTTAGGAAAAATGAACACAATACAGTTGAGATCCATGATAAACACCATTTAATTTTTCTGAAAATGATGTGAACAAATGTTTGCTCTTATGTAATTTCTATGTTGTCAATAGTCTGAAATGTATTTACCCTCCGAGGAGCAACAACAAGTACTGCTTCAAAACGCTTTAGGCTCTGCTTCTAAGAGTTGTCTTTCGAATGAATAATTATGCGACTGTTGAAATATCTCCTTAGTGCCTATTGGTAGAGGGTTGAAACATATATTTCCTACAGACCAGCAGCAGTGCACGTGTGTCACAAAGGTCTTTAGGTCAACTAGGATTTTGCCACGGGTCATATGTCAGTATACTCCTCATGATTATGTTAAGGGTAACAGTATGAAACATAAATTAATGTCTATATCCCCCGTCTATGTACCGGTGGGGGACTAACTAACATTTCAGTTCCAAATTTTATGCAAAAAATTGCGTAGGCTTGTGAAAGTTATCCTGAGTTCATATTTTTTTGACATTCAAAATGTTATTTTCTTATATACGTTAACTAGGGGTATAGCATGGAATCCATTCTTAATCACTCACCTGGATATCTAAGCAATCTTGGTAGAATATCCTAATGAGATCGAAGGGAATATGCCAGACCCCAAGGCCAATCCGTGTTGCATATCTGTATTTGATTTTTCATGCCCAGCAAAATTATGTGTGGTTATGGGATGGGAATCTTAACTGTTACCAAGCTGTGACTCAGAAACTAGATCCCTAGGGTTGCAGCCAGACCCCAGGATCAATTCTAATATCATTACTACATTCGTCTCTTTTTGCCAAGCATTTTTATTTATAGTTTTGGGGTGGGGAACTCAACTGTGTCAAAGTTATGATCCAGGATTTAAGTCTGCAAGGGTTGGGCAGACCCCGTGGTTTTTTCTTATATCATGACTTCATTCGTCTCTTTATGCCCAACAATTGTATATATACAGTTTTGGGGTGGGGATCTAAACCATTTCGAATTTGATGACCCAGGGGTTAAATCTCCAAGAGTGTGGCAGACCCCAAGGCCTTCCTGGAAGCATATGCCAGACCAGAGGATCAATTCTAATATCATGACTGCTTTGTCTCTTTATGCACAACAAATGTATATATAGTTTTGGGGTGGGGATCTAAACCATTTCGAAGTTATGATCCAGGTGTTAAATCTCCAAGGGTATGGCAAACCCAAAGGACAACCTGTGCGTTCATCGCTTTAAACTCAGCATCTGTTTATATTGTTATAGGGTAGGGATCTCAACTGTTTCCAAGGTGTAACTGAGAAACCAGGTCCCTTAGGGTTCGGTCAGCCCCAGGGTCTATTCTAATAGCATGACTGCATTCGTCTCTCTATGCTCAGCATTTTAATACATAGCTTTGGGGTGGGGATCCAAACCATTTCGAAGTTATGACCCAGGGATAAAATCTCCAAGAGTGTGGCAAACCCAAATGACTTCCTGGAAGCATATGTGCATTCCTCTCTTTTTACTCAGCATCTGTATATAAGGTTATAGGTTGGGGATCTCAACTGTTTCCAAATTGTTGAAGTTATAATTGAAATCATTTGTTAATTGTCATTAATATCAGCTTGTTGAAAAAAAAATCATTCGAGATTTCATTTTGTCGTCGTAATGATCATTATGTAAATTCTACTTTCACTTTAAAATACATGTAGCACTAGCAAAAACTTGGAACTATAGTTATACTTCATCCTAGCTAACGATATCGTAATGTAACAGTTAATAGGATGAAAGAAGAGATATCAATAGTCATGATTTAACTATTTTGCACCGAGAAGTTGCGTTATGTTTTGGCCCATAAGCGTAATAATATTTTGCCGCGCTATGTAAATTACGATCACGTGACAATCACATGCCTTGCAAGTCGTGTGGTGAAATAAAATTGCATAGAAACAACAACTAAAAAAAATTAACAATGATCAATTACTCTCTTCAACGAAAAAAGTGTATAATCTTAATAAAGCAGTCGTCGTCAGTTGTTTACGACAATAACGTTACTTTGGATCGATTTCCGGCACCATGCTATCACGACGGCATGCCCCGATTTTGACACTTTTCAATTTAACGTTAGACAACAGGGAAATGCAATAACTTGTAATGCAATAGAGAATTAATAAACCAATGCAAAATTCAGACATGGTTCAAATGAGGGTACCTCTGTTATTTCGGACTTTGCCACTTATTTTGAATAAACTTGTGAAAGTTCACACTGTCATTGTTTTAAATATGTTACAAAGAGATAAAAACAGATAATGTTTGGATAAGTTACAAAAGCAAAAACAAAATCCCGTACAAATTATCGCCAAAATCGGCATTTTTTTCCACTCCCAATTGTGACATTGGAGCGAGGAGTTGAAAGACCTTTGTATAAATCACGGAGTGTCCTATAATTATGATGGCAATAATACAGTGTAAAGAACAGATATCAATGCACGTACTGGAGTACTAAAAACGTACATACTGGCAAAGAATAAAGAAAGAAATGACATTGAAGGAAGTCGTTTCGTTCGTAACTCTACGTGTCCCTTTTCCTGTTCACATTCTGATAAATCTTTTTCCTGTAAATAATGATAGTTTCATACGGAAAATTACACGAAATGCATCATAATCACTAAAAAGGAATGAAGGAGGCATTCTCTTGCTGTAAATTTTATTAAACTTGAGACAATCATGCAATGGACATCAGCATCCTGATTGGCGTCCAAATTGTCACGAACAAAACGTGTCTCAAGACAAGTAACTGGAAAAACCTAAAATCTAAATATAGATCGACCTCGATGGCGCCTGCAGTGGGTATTTTCCTCTGGCTAGTTAAAGATCGTGCGCACGTTTGATGCTTGAATGAAAACCGTGTCCTGTCCAGCGATGATATGTTACGTGCATGACGGGATGTTTTTCTCGTCATTTAAAGTGAACGGATTATGCTATCTAATACAAATAGCAAGAAAGTGTATGACAAACGGACCTAGATAGCAATCTAGTTTCGTGGTATGGCACTGTTCATTTGCATTGATATTTTTAAATGACGTCCGCTTTTGATGTCTCCTGACAATAAATTTGTGATGGTCGTAACGAAGACGACATTTTAGACATGGTTTCTTTCAGCAACGAACGAATATTATCTTACCGCATGATCAACACCATGATTTACGATCTAAATCCTATAAAACCTGTGGCGGGCTTTTTAAGCAAAACATAAAACTGGCTACCTATAAATTCAGACTTGTGTTACGATCGTAACAGGACACGTACTTTCTCCTATTTTTGTTACGAACGGATATTAAACACGGTCCATACCCTCATCGAATTAACTTCACTTCAAACCCTTTTATGGATACTGGCTGTGAGGATTAATTTATACGTAGCCAACCCAATTGCAAGTGAAATCTATTTGAGGTAATCGGAATATTAAGCTGTGTTTTGTTCGTAACATTCGACTTGGTGTTCGTGTTACATACGCAACATATACCAAAATGTATCAAATGCCTCTTGGCTTTTACTTAACTTTTAGGTATATAGCATTAATGCAATTAACTTTAATAACTACAAAAAAAAAAAATTCTATGTCAATATGCGATATTAAATATGTGCATTTTTATGTAGAAGTTTCGTGGGTAACAGTGTCCTTATTGAACCTTGGATTTTTTTCTCAACATCACTAGTTACTAAGATCTCCATTTTTGAGAAAAACTTCATTATTTGTTTAATTAGAATAATAATTTAATTACTGAACAAATAACCTGAAAAAGAAATAAAATTTCAGCATAAAAAGGACACCACATTTCCAACACAACTGTGTGAAATTTGCAATTTCAAGTATGAATTACTGGTAAACGATAGAAATCATTATGATCTCAATCTTTTTTTTAAATGTTGATGTATTAACATTCACGAAATGCTTAGTATAACACAAAAAGAAAAAAAAAATCTGAAAATTTGATGTGGAAGTCACACTTTCATGATTGAACACGCCGCATCATTGTGTGATAGATAAATATATAGCACTCCATCTTTTGACGTCCATTATCTG
Organism: Crassadoma gigantea; assembly: GCA_032360845.1. Classification (NCBI taxonomy): domain Eukaryota; kingdom Metazoa; phylum Mollusca; class Bivalvia; order Pectinida; family Pectinidae; genus Crassadoma; species Crassadoma gigantea. The sequence continues at coordinate 1,701 of JAULCA010437653.1, read as the reverse complement.
TAAACAATTCATGGATATTTTCAAATATTATGTGTATTACCAAAGACGTGTATAATATATTACAATGTATACGTCTCTGCTAGTACTTCTTTTAATTTTGATTTGTGTAAGAAACGCGGCACAAAAACAACTAGAATCTGACTGATGGGTTAGTCTAACATTACATCTGAGGGAGATAAAGTTTTGGGCTATCTCACAAATATGGTTCGACCCTACAAAGAGACTGACTTCATTCAAATCCGGGTGATCGAGTCAGACCAATGTTCCACTAAGGCAGAAATACAGGTAAACTGCGGCGGTGACCTTTGGCCTCACCCAGCCAGCTCGGCTTGCTGTTTGACGGGTTCCTAAAGTTATCAAAGCTTGGTTAGCTTTACACCTTTTTCTTTTGTTAATATATTGGTCCTGTCGATATATTCCGTGTTTCAAATACTGAAATGGAAAGAAAGTCTAAGAAAGATAGTTTTATTCTGACAGAGAGAATAAAGAGGTCAGAAGTAAAAATGTGGATCAAGTACCTTGGCTCTCTTGTCGTCAAGACAAATCAACTTCTGTATGTTTCATGCAATAATGAAATCTAATCTCAGGTGTGTAGTCTGAAACGTTGTGCGATGATTTTCAAGCATGTTCAATGCCTGCCATAACTACGGAAGCCCTGAAGGGACATTTTTAGCTACCACTTATTTGTTAGCATTTATTTGTACTCATTATTTCTTATTTGTTGTAACTTATTTGTTAATAATTATTGTTAATACTAATATGCTATATTATAATAATTATTTATTATATTATTAATATTATTATTGATAGTTCTTATCAAGTATTTTTTTCATACACATCCTTTTGTGTTTATGCTCCGTTGGGAGTACAATCGAGTATTTAATTGTCGGGAAACTATGAAAAGTCCATTTTTGTTACTTCTTATTTGTTATGTGATACATTGTATTTGGTATTACTTATTTCTTGCTGGCAACTTTGTATACTTATTTATGACATTTGAACCATGGGTTTGCCCGATAAGCTCCCTGTTCCACTCAGTTTATATTTATATATCGTGAAACCGTGCCTCTCTAATCTCCCTCACTTTCTTTCTCTCCTCTATGTGCCTTTTTTTCCCTTTCCTTTCAAACGTGTGTCTGTGTGTGTGGGTGTGTGATTGTGTGTGTGTGTGTGTGTGTGTGTGTGTGGGTGGGTGTGTGAGGGTGGGTGGGTGTGTGTGTGTGGGGGGGACGAACATCGGACGAAATAGTAATCTAATCATTAGAGGATAGTTTTACTGTCCACTTACTAGACGTTCTTCAGCTAAGGATCTTCCATGGTTTGATGTTGGATATCAGAAGAATTTGTTTACCACCTTAAGAATCCAGGACGTGAAGTAGTGGACTGTTTTCATCGCTGTTGATGCTGTCACGATGGTACAGTATTTCTACGATATGTTAGTTCATCAAAGCGTTTTGCGAAAGTAGTTTACCTATCTCAAACTAAAATTTTCCACAGACTTACATCAGTAATGAGTTTTTTTTAACGTTTCACAATCTACACATATTTTTGTATATATATCAATGTAATTTTAGCGTCGCATATCGGTATCAGAATGAAGAGCTAAATTCCCGGAATCTATTTGTTTAATTTTGACCTGAACTTACCAGAATTGTTAAGATGCTTCTGGAATGGAAATGTGTCGTTTATTCTGGAAATTGC
>JAULCA010437642.1:0-10918 GCA_032360845.1 Crassadoma gigantea | reverse complement strand
ATTACCCAAAAACACCTGAATAGTGGTTATTAAGATATTGAAAAGCATGCAAACACAGATTTAAGTCAAACACTTCAATTTATAATTAGGAGCACTGATTTAACATTGAACATGTATGTCTTACATTTGTCTGTGAAAAGCATGTCATGTTTTCAATAAAATTCGGAAAATTGTGTAAATCAATAGTCCATTACTGTTTGGTAGTTCTAGATGTCAAAATCATCAGACCATGATAAACAGACTTTTAACACAACAGTGTCTTATGGTTCGTTGTAACATGTTATGGGGTGATTGTAGCAATTGAACAACTTGAAATATTTATAAACCTGATTACTCACAGTTTCTGGAGGCGAGTCAGTGGGGCTAGGTTCTCTACTTTACAGATATCATTATTCTGTAGGTACAACATGGTCAGGTTCATGTTGTGATGTAGGGAGGGTATCCTGTTTAATTGGTTGTCATACAAATATAATACTGTCAGATTGCGACACATGCTGATATCTTCGCCCTGAAACATTGATTGATACAACATTTTAGACTCTTGGTAAGAACACTTGACAACAGAAATAAATATGTATACATCAGAGTCAAATATGGATACTGAAGAAATCAAAATTATCTTTGTGCAGCGTAAAAATGCTGTTGTTTTTCTGGGTGGAGTGAATTAGTGCAAAAATGCAATCACACAAATATTTATTACATTATACAGATAATAGAATATATAGTCAGATTTAAAAACCATTTACAAAGCAGAGATTTCTGCTTTCACAGTGCAATTTAAATTTACAATTGTGCAATCCTGAGAACATCAATATTATTTGACATTACCCCCGTAAACATGTATACAAATTTGTATATTGTACACCATAAACATTAGCATCCACAGTCACCTACTCCTCTGTTGATTATTGTATATGGATAGCATTAATATAAAAGAACAATATGTTACTGATTGCGACAAACTCTCATATATATCAGACACTTCACTTGCAAACCAAATCTGCAAATTTCATATGATATGTCTCTGACAATCTGTTTCAATTATTTGGGCTAGAGATTAAAATATAGGTCACAGTGACCTTTTTTTTTGTAAAGTTAATACTTTGTCTTCCCTAAATATACCTATCAAAAATAAACAAAAGGTGGGACAAAGGTAGAACAATGAATATGGATGTAAGGAGTGCAAAACTCTGTTAGCACTGTTAGAACTAATGATCAAACTATGAAATATGTAAGTAAAAATGCCACACCATTCCATTATAAATTGTTATAGACAGATACAAAACTTTATTGCATATTGCCATATAACTGTGTCAATCTCGAATCTGTTAGATCTGGAATATTCCTGAAGTGGAGGGATTAGATAAAAAAAACTATACCACATCATCAATGCTTCTGTCTTCCAAATACAAATGTGTCAGTCGTCGGAGATACTGTTGCATAGATTCATCACGCTTCTTTTTTGTATATCCAGAGGTGCCCCTGGCAATGAGGTCGAGTGTCAGCTTCACCATGGTGTCAATACTAGTGAGGCTGAAGGGAGGAGGCTACAGATCAGCTAGGTCTTCAGCATCTCATGTGTTCTTACATACACCTTGAACCTCCCCCTGTGCAAATGAAAAAGTTCAAATAAAGATCATAATCATAAATCAGCAACACTTAAAACGTACAAAGGTGGTGTTATTCAAATACATAATGTATTATCATTTTGCACTTTTTGACTGCCAGCCAATTAACTTTTTTTTAAGCAACTTTTATTTGACATGAGATTCTTGGGTGCAGTTGTTCTTTTTAAACTCTGCCTTTTCCCAGTTTTTATTTGAACAACTTTCAATAGTATATATATAGTCACGTACACCACTCTAGTTTGTATCTTTGGTTGATGTCCAGGTGATATTTATACCAGTTTATCATGAAAATGGTACTAACAGAACTGGATGAGAATATGTAACCATCCAGACCAGCTATTACCCTTGGACATCCTGTATAGATCATGGGCGTGAGGTTATAACAGTAACAAATTGAGCTACATTGTACATTTATAGTTTATTCTCTGTAATAATTGAATGTTCATTCAAATTCATTAATTTTACTTTGAACGCATAATATAACAGCAAACATTTATTTTCTACTGTAGTATTTATCTTATAGGTCTGTACTGTTTGGAAAAAAAATACACACGGCATGTGATCACCGGTGATCATAAATGACATGTGTTAAGTCTTCACAGTGGGGGTGATCGATTTAGTCATCTTGGGCTAAGGGGGCCAGCAGATCTTGAATTTCAGCATGAAGCAAGTCTAACAAGCTATAGTCTACTTAAACCAGAAAATAACCTCCGTTCTGGTTATATTATCGTTGAGAGACAAGTTGTATAATACAGACTATACTTTGCTGGAAAAAAACCCTCTGTACTACTTACTAGACGGGTAGAGAAAAACTTCATTCTTTGCAAATGTATAATCGAAGAGTGTTGACAAATTGATCAAATGCTAGACGGAGTAATGGAAATAATTGTCATGTTACCTTTGCTGTTAATGATTCATACTTACATTGAAAGTATTGAAGTATGTTATGTGTGTTATACTTCAACTCCCGTACCTGTACACTTGAGCCTAACAACATATCCACATTTCCTCCGATACAAAATAGGTCATTATATCGTTTCAATGTGATAAGATTTTATGGTTGCAAATAAAGAAATGCCAAGTCCATATCTTATTTGAGATTAATCAGATCAGCATGATGATTCAGTTTCTGTTTAAGTAACATTAAAGATTTTTAATACAAAACTGTAATTTATGCGGAGGAATAGCAAATTACCTACAGCATCGTCACGTGACCTGTTGTCAGGCAACTTAGTATTCAATTATTTATCTTCTTTTTGTGTGATGTTCAATTTATTGGTTTCAGGAAAGAGCACATACAGTAATTATTAAGATTTATCGCTTTATTTTTCTTCTGCGTGATTTAAGAGAAAAATCAGAAGTCTATAAAATCGACATTTGAAAATATTAATAAAACATTTTGGATACCCCGATGATCAAAGGGACTATTTCATTAGATCCGCACTTGTGTTTGTTTACATTTCTAAGAAAAGGTGAATATAAATAATTATCATATCGATTGAATTTTATTTCTTTAAATAAAAATACTGGTCACAATTATTAGCTGAAACACAAACCGTCACATTTTTAAAAAATATCAATCCGGGGCAAATCGTGGCAAGATGGCCGACAAAGGTGGTTTGTTGGCAAGGTCCGAGTTTCCACTTTATGTTGTTAAATCTTTAGACGAACGACATTTTCTCGTAGCTGGCGGTGGCGGGGCTGCAAAGACTGGTATTGCTAATGCGATTGTAAGTTTGATAAATTTGTCATGGAATTGATCATATTTCTTGTATTGGCTTATATGGTTCACAGCTGTCAACAAGACAACACAGATGACAGGTGCCGGACGGAGGAGAAAATGAGGCTTATGCAAATTATAGTACCGAGGGTGTCGCAGTATCAAGTTACAACGAACAGATTATTATCAAAAATCCCAGATGAACTTGTCCGCTGGATAGCCAGAACCACCCGGTCGTGGAATCAAAGCGGACGTCACGTTTGTAAAATAAAATCAAAAAACCAGTGTCTCATTATCCGGCGTTAAGAATTTAGAAAGACCTAAAATGTGACTTTAAAGGCCACATACTGTGTTATTTTGTTTTATAGGGTTTAACATAATTTTCACAGGTAATTTAAGGCCACGCCTCCATGTGTGCAGTGAAATACTATACATTAGTGTATATTGTAGCCCTAGGAAACTTGGGACATTTTGACAGATAGATGGCTGGTGTGGGGCCAGAGCGCACTGCCATATAAAAACATAGAGTTCTCCGACACCATTTCGTGGTGGAGAGTTTTGAGGTGCTGACAACAAAAATCGACTATGACACAACACATACCTCACTGTCACATATATCGATAAATTGATTATTTATTTATCCAAATCCATTCTTATTACAGTTGTATCACCAACAGCTGCTAAATTTCATCAGTAGAGTCCTTGGTTTACAATTGTTCAAAATTTACCACGTGAGCAGCCACCATTTTTGAAGGTCAGGGAGTGACTAATTAACGAACGGTACTGTTCCGGACCAAGAACTGTATATACCATAACAGCCTCTATTTGTTGATTAGCACTACCCTGAAATACAAAAATGGCATCTACTCAGCTGATTCTTATTATCACCAACAGCTGCTTCATTGTACATCAGTAGAATCCTCTGTTTTCAATCGTTCAAAATTTCCCACAGGAACGATGTCATTTTATATATCATGGGAGTGATTTATCAATAAACAGTACTGATGTGGACCAAAATGAAAAATATTATTCTTGTACAGAAGCTTAAGATTTCCAGACCCCCTGGCCCTCTTTTTGTTGATAAGTCTCTCCCATGTCCCTACCAAATGGCACTTAGGTGGAAAATTTTGTGCATGATGCATTTACTCCCCTTGCAATTTAAAGCAGATCTGATATAGACTTTAAAGTGTTACCTCACTGAAATATCATAACAAAGGCACCCAGCACTATATATTCTATACTGACAATGGGTAAAGCAGTTGCGTGTAAGTGTAAGTGTTTAGCAGGGAATATAAATAAATTTTTGTTTTCCCTTTAATTCCTAACAACCTTTTTTGTTTCTGAGTGCCTCGCTTGGCAAGACGACCAACCTCACTTCTGACTTTAGTACAGCACTGAGTGTCCCCAAAGTGGGGTGACATATGATTAAGTCATCAACATTTTATGTCAATAGATCAAAATACTTCCGTCATATTTCCAATTACCAGGAAGTTGGTTTTTTATTATATTTGTTAGATTATGTCAATAAACGAAACAAAGATAAAAGAAAATTTCTAGTTCAATACAAGGAAAAGTTTCATCTTGTCAATAGAAGTGTCAAATAGACATATATATTGAACTGCATTTAAGAAGTTATATAAACTCTTATCTAATTCTGTGGTAATATTGAAGAAAAAATAATTTAAAAAACAAATCCAGAAGGATGTTCTTGTTCAATTATTAAAGGTAAGAACAAAAAGCAAGCAGTAGAAAAAGAAAAGAAAATTCACAAATGTCATATACAAAAATTTACCAAGTGCTTGAATGCTTCTGTTTTTTATCATCTAGGAATTCTATTTGTGAATAAAATTGCTGTGTAATCCTATATAAATTAAAATCTGCCACACTTGCATGTACTGTTCCTCCAGTCAGTAGGATTGACCAAATTGTTTATTTTTGAGAGACAGCTATCCTTTGAAACTTAAATCAAACAATACATGGCATGTATGTAATCACCTCTCATACTGTCCTTTGTTTGAGGTAATATCGCAGTGTAGGGGGAAAAATATTCAGTGTACTTAAAGAATTTTACATCATGGAAAGAAAACACAAAAATTGCATTGTATTTCTGGAAAAATGACTGTGTTATTACATGACAGTGATAAACATTAGTGTGTATTTAACAAACTATAGCTGATAGGTCATGTATTAATTGTAGCACTGTAATCTGAGGATAAGACATTGTTATATGGATCATAGGTGTGGATGTATTTTTCCTGATTCAAAAAATGTAGTGTAATTGGATTGTAAATTACAAGTTATATGTGTGAGTAAAACAGTGAGATGTTTTGTCAAATCTACAAGACACTTATAGACATTTCCACTATAATAGTCACTATATAAATATTAATAAATATTAATTTAAGTACAGTTGATCATGTCTTATTCACCAGTCAGATTTTATTGGCCTTTGTGACCCTGTATCTGTGAAATGTAATTATATATAAGGTGACCTTTGTAAAAATGTGTATGATAGAAAAATCAAAAATATTCAAATGGTCACAAGATGGCAGCTTTTTTACTTTAAACAGTGTCCTGATTCTTAACTAGTTTCTGTCATTGATATAAGTGTAGGTTTGCACACAACTGATTTTGTGACATCAATTAAACGTTTTACAGGAGGTGTATGAGGTGAAGCTTCAGGATGGCAAACTACAGGCCGTCAGTATCTGTAGACACAACACAGGGTCACAGGCGATCATGAACGGCTCTAACGTCTATGATGGAAGAAATCATCACTTTGCAGCAGGACTTGATGATGAATGTCATGTTTATTCACTGAAATACAAAGTTGTTTCTCCAAAGAAAAAAACTTCAGGTATGAAACAGTCTACTTGGTATGAATTAAAACTGTTTATAGTTCTTAACTTGGATGTAACTATTTGCAGTGGTTTTAACATTGTAAAGGTCGCTTTTTTAAAATAGCTGAAAGATGTGAAATTTTGTCCATCATTTTATTCCCCTGAGATAGAAGATCGGGGGGCATATTGTTTTTGGTCTGTCTGTCCGTCCGTCTGTCCACACATTGTTTCCGTCAGATAAATTTAGATATCTCCATTGGATTTAAATCACATTTGGTATGTTGCTTTATATCAATGAGATCTTGGATGGGTTCAATATTGGTCAAAATCGGTCCACATTTTCCAGAGTTATGGGACTTTAACATCCTTAAAATGGTGAATTCCTTCGTTTCCGTCAAATAACTTCAGATATCTCCATCGGATTGAAATCAGACTTGGTATATAGCTTTGTTTCCCAAACACAGCTTGTTTCAACATAAATCTAAGGATACCAGTATATATGTTTACTACAAAATGCTGTTAGTTATTTTGTCATTTCACTATGTTGTGTTACCTGTAAAGGTGTTGTGTAGAGATTTCTTTGTCTATCATCACACTTGATCAGCATACTGATATATTAATTTCAAGGTGTCATTTGGATCTTTTTGCCTTGAATTACTTTTAGAGAGTTAACAGCTATTAAATGGACTTATAGAGGGTGCTATCAGAGTTAATAGGTAACATATGAACTTGTAGCTAGACAGCGCTTTTATTAGATTGTTGTATACAGAGTGATGTTTTAAGGATCCCTGTTCCATTGCACTGTGTTTTTTCTGTATATACAGTAACTAATTGTCATTTTAGATATAACTGTGGAATAGATTGGCCCAGGATTGGCCCATAGATTAAGTTCAGGATACTTTCTTTAACCAGGTAGCTTATAATTAGTGGGTTAAAATAATAGTACCGGGGTATATTATCAGTCTGAAGTTCAAGGTTTGAACAGATATATCCAAGTCTAGCTCCTCTAAACATTTACACTGGGAACAGAGATATTAACATATAATTGTTTATTTTATCTATTTTTTTTTTTTTTTAATGAAGGTTCAATTTTCTTTTCTTTTTATGAATGAGTTATTAAAGTTATGGTCAAGTAAAAAAAACTGCCAATAGGCACTCACAGATTTTTGCAGTGGTACAAGGATCTTTATTTTTGATTATTCTTAAACAAATGCAGCATCTTAATTAAAAGTATTGAAATGACATCATCTTGACTCCATGACATGTTTTCATTTCTTTACAGAAGATGGAAATTTAAGAAAAAGGAAAGGAGACCCATCTGATGATACTCCAAACAGTACTGGAAAGCAAATCATGTTTGAAATTGACAAAATCAAAAGTACTAAAACAGATTTCAATAAAGACAGCAGTTTTCAAAAGGTTGCCCAAATCAGTCCAAAACGAAGTCTAATAGCTACAGGAGGTACTGATGGTTACCTCAGGGTGTGGAAGGTAAGCTTATACATTTACTGAGTACCTTAATATAATACATATGAAAAAACATTGCCTATGTCTGACTCTTGTGGTAGTCTTGTCCCTTAGGTTTGCTCTAGGCTTGTGTTTATGACTTTTGTTAATTCTATGTTTGAAAACTTGAGGTAGTCTTGCATGTGTGACTTGTGGTAGTCATGTGTGTGTGACTTGTGGTAGTCTTGTGTGTGTGTGACCTGTGGTAGTCCTGTGTGTGTGACCTGTGGTAGTCCTGTGTGTGTGACTTGTGGTAGTCCTGTGTGTGTGACTTGTGGTAGTCCTGTGTATGTGACTTGGGTAGTCCTGTGTGTGTGACTTGTGGAAGTCCTGTGTGTGTGACTTGTGGTAGTCATGTGTGTGTGACTTGTGGTAGTCCTGTGTGTGTATGACCTGTGGTAGTCCTGTGTGTGTGACTTGTGATAGTCCTGTTTGTGTGACATGTGGTAGTCCTGTGTGTGTGACATGTGATAGTCCTGTGTGTGTGTGACCTGTGGTAGTCCTGTGTGTGTGACTTGTGATAGTCCTGCGTGTGTGACTTGATGTTGTCTTGTGTGTGTGTGACCTGTGGTAGTCCTGTGTGTGTGACTTGATGTTGTCTTGTGTGTGTGACTAGATAGACAAGACATTACTATGGATAAGACATTCTTATAGATAAGACATGCTTATAGATCACACATTTCTATGGATAAGACATTCTTATAGATAAGACATTATCATTTATAAGACATTCTTTTGCTTATTGATATTTCTCTGTTTTCAGTTTCCAGAATTGGAAAAAATGTATGAAGTTCATGGCCACAAAAATGATATAGATGATATAGATATTAGTCCCCAGGGAGATAAGGTAAGATGATGTGTGGTTTGTATTGTTACATGCTAATCTTTTGGATAGAATCCAGAAACAATGTAGGAAAAGAAATATATCCCAAAAGCTTTTTCAGGTAATCATAGACTTTTGTATTATTATTTTTTATTTAAATACATGTATGATAACTCTTTTAAAGATGCAAACACAAAATATTGAAAGTATATTATATATTTAATTATATACAGGTTATATATATTTCTAGTATATTATATATTAAATATAAGTTATATATATTTCTAGGAAAGCAGAGCATATTGTTCTTTGGGTTGACAGTCCTAAAATGTATTATAAAGCTAGGCCATTCTAGATCAGTTTTAATTTCTTCCTATAATGGAAAATAATAAGGTTCAGATGTGATTGACTATTATTTATCCTGAGAGTATTCTTCCAAAAATGCTTAGCTAAAACAACAAAATATCTTTAATGGGAGGTAAAATTTTTGTAGTATTAGATTTTATTGTTCTATAAAGTGATATTCATCATTTCCTGAATTGTTTAACAGATAGTGACTGTGTCCAGAGACCACTGTGCCTGTGTATGGAACTCTAAAGATGGCAGCAAGATCACCGATCTCAAGTGGCCTCTACAGTCGGACGAGCACAGATATAGGTGTTGTAGGTAAATACTCACATACATTGTAGAGGATTCCTGTGACCTTGAAGTGACAGACTTAACTCCTACAAATGGATTGCTTCCAGACCTATAGCCATAGGTCCAGGTTATTTATCATACCTCCCACTAACAAAGTGTAGAGAGGTATATAGGAATTGCCCTGTCCGTCCTTCTTGTTGAACCCTGTAAGAGCAACTCCAGTATCCTCCTAAACGATATGTTGGATTTGTTTGTAACTTGTCACAATTAAAGTACATCATATGTAGATGTGCATGAAGAAAGAAATTTGCAATTTGACAATTTTTCCTGAGTTATGGCCCTTGAAGTTTATGCTCCAGAAACATTGTAAATGCAACTCCTCCTTAGCTGTTTGTTGGATGCTTTTTGTAAACGGGCATAGAGAAAGTACATCCTATGTAGATGTGGTTGGGGAAAGGAATTTGCTATTTTACTATTTTTCGATGCAAGACCTAAGTAGGCTCTGAATGGACAGACATTGAGTGCCACTTTTGTGCCTAGCTTACAAACTGTTTGTGCAAGTCGAGCTGTTGTAAAGCTTCAGACTCTTTTAGCAAGTCAAGCTAATGTATAGCTTACAAACTCTTTGTGCAAGTCGAGCTACTGTATAACTTACAAACTCTTTGTACAAGTTGAGCTATTATAAAGCTTACAAACTCTTTGTGCAAGTCAAGCTACTGTATAGCTTACAAACTCTTTGTGCAAGTCAAGCTACTGTATAGCTTACAAACTCTTTGTGCAAGTTGAGCTATTATAAAGCTTACAAACTCTTTGTGCAAGTTGAGCTATTATAAAGCTTACAAACTCTTTGTGCAAATGGAGCTACTGTATAGCTTACAAACTCTTTGTGCAAGTTGAGCTATTATAAAGCTTACAAACTCTGTGTGCAAATGGAGCTACTGTATAGCTTACAAACTCTTTGTGCAAGTCGAGCTACTGTATAGCTTACAAACTCTTTGTGCAAGTCAAGCAGTTTTAAAGCTTACAAACTCTTTGTGCAAGTCAAGCTACTGTATAGCTTACAAACTCTTTGTGCAAGTCAAGCTACTGTATCGCTTACAAACTCTTTGTGCAAGTCGAGATAATGTATAGTTTACAAACTCTTTGTGCAAGTCAAGCTACTGTATAGCTTACAAACTCTTTGTGCAAGTCGAGATAATGTATAGTTTACAAACTCTTTGTGCAAGTTGAGCTAAAATGGAAAGAGCAACTTGAAATATATCTCTAGTTATTGAGTAAAGATTCATTATGATAATAATATTTTGCTTATTTGTTTGTTTCTTTTTTTTAGATATGGTCTAATAGAAGGAAAAAAGGACAAGTTTAACCTCTACACCATCAGTATACCTAACAAACGATCTGCGCAGAAACCCCTTCCTTGTTTCTTAACAATGTGGAGCAGTGAGAAATTTACACCAAAACGTATGGTCAATGCGGGAACCGAAGTCCTGTCATGTCTGGCAGTGAGGTATTTACATTCAAATTTCAACTGTGTATTTAGAAATAGTTATTAACAAATTTTGTGAAAGGCTACTTAACGAATACTTAATACTTGTTTCATGATATAAAGATACTTAAAATCGTCTATAAGGTCTCTAAAGGTAGATCACTTTTTAAAAGTTTTTCAGTTCTTCTTAAATACTTGTACAAAGACATGTTAACTGTATTAGATGTCTGTATTATGAACTGTTTTACAGTGACGACGGTGTGTACCTGGCGGTAG
>JAULCA010437631.1:0-10918 GCA_032360845.1 Crassadoma gigantea | reverse complement strand
ATCCCATACTTAGTCGCCTCTTACGATCATGCAATGGGGGCAGCAGGTACAATTCTTACGCCCTACCTGCAGGGACTTGGTGGTGGAGGAAAGTCGGTGTTCTCGGAGAAAAAACACCGACCAACGACCAATACCTGGCGACTGCCCCACTAAGGTCTCGAGCCCGCTGATTGTAACATTTCTCGAAAATCAAATAGCACTGATAGGGGAAATATGGATGCTAACTGGAATTAGTTCAATACTGGTAATTTGTAATATAAAACCAGTTTAAGGATCCGTCTCTATTTGCTTTTATTTTAATTTTCTCGCAACAGCTCAGGTCATAGAAAAGTAGATGCTTGCGGATAAAACAGGGAAGATAAATAAAGGTTGCATTTTGACAGCGGTTAAATTTTTTTTTTTTTAAATAAAAAAACCCATTATCTATAGTTACAATGTAGGTTCGCATTCGGCGCCTTCTCGTCAGTATTATTTGCCGAGTAATATAGCAGGTCTATTATTTCCTGAAACTACGCAAATAGAAATCTTCTCACTGTGACACGTTGGTGGCAAATGCCTCTTTTGCTTTGTAAGTTAACTTCGATAAGTAAAAAAAGCTAATCAGGACCTGGAAATCACTTCAGCCACTGGTGTTGAGCAAATATTATATGTTTTATATCATATACAATACTAACAATAATATATTGTACTTATAGCATATAAATGGTGTCATACACCTTTAAATTCACTTAAAATTGATAAATTTTTGAAATAGTCAAGTATGAAATGTGTCCAGAAGCCATAACTCAGAATAAAACAAAAGGAAAGCGTGTAGTCAATATGTAATTTATGTAAGTCTACTTAAAGGAGTGAAGTTGTGAATTTCAAGTGAAAATATTGATTAGAAAGGAAATTTTATGAGAAAAATTACTTTTCAAGTGAAAATGACCGAAAAGCACCCCCTGACTTGATCCTTCGTTTTTTATAAACAATCTTTAAGTGACAATTGAATTTCTGTCATTTTTCATTCTGTTACATATGCTCGTCTAATTTCTACATGTTTTCAAAAACAGAAATGGTATTATTTTGGTTTTTAAGCTCATTTTGAAAACAACAAAGTAAATTTGTGATTTACCCTACCCCTTTTGATACCCCCAGAAACCCACTTTCGGTGAAAGTTTTACCTTAGTTTTTCCGCATGGCATACAAGAGGACATCTTTGAACAAAATAAGTAGGTGAAAATCCGAATATACCGGGGCCCAAAAAAGGGCCTTATAGACACTCATCCTTTTCAAACACAACAGAGCAACAATACTGCTTGTCGTACCCCGATAGTTCCCCTACCAGAGCACTGCTATCAACCCGCGGGAATCCAATCGGATACTATTTTCCTTATTCGGAACCTTTCTAAAAAATGAACAAGATCCACCATACCTGCATTCCAAGTTAATGAAGGAGACACCAATGATGCCTAAACTGGAGCACTTTAACTATTGTATCAATTTTTTTAATTTCTATACCTTTTGAACATGATTGTGTAATTCTCGGAGTTTAATAACGTTTCAGGAGGGCGAAGGTCCAAAATCGTGTTACTCTACAATAAGGGCGATGAATGTATAATAGGTCAATACTAGTTCGGGGTAAATATATGTCTAGTTAACATAACTTGTTATAGGTTGTTTTGGTAATCAATTAGTGCTACACACCGCCATATGTAAATGGTACAAATTGCCAATCATTGATGTCTGTTAAGACTTTCATTGTCGGGATTGACTTTAAGCTTCTACGTCTCGGACGCTTAGAAACAACAGGTTACATCAAATTGGCCAGGTTCAATAAAGACTTATACTTACCAGCAAAATTAATTATACACTCAATAAAAGGCATCAAATTATTTTACTTCATCATGATAAAATCAATTTTAATTAAAATGTAAAATTAAAGTTATTGGAGAAACATTTGGGTCATTTTTAAGTTTTACGTGATTTCGACGTAACAATCATACACATTGGACGTCAATCTCTCGTGTTTCAGCAAAATTCGTTAACTACTCCTACACAGCGTTTTCCCGTAGACAAGACTAAATGTACTTATGATTCAATGCCATTTCTCGACTAAGAATGAAACGACTCTGACGTTTAGACTGAGTTGGTTGACTGACTACTCGTTGATAACGCGGCAACAGACACTAAATCGTAAATTTTGTACAATTTTCACACGCGCCATATGCCAGGGTTTTTTGCCACGGCTTGAAGCATCCCAATCACACAATATCTGCCCGTTATTGGAATACTATTCAAACCTTGGGGTCTTTGCAAGGGAAGCTTACGGAGATCAAGTTTGGTTTAATTTTGTTTAGTATTGTTTAACGTCCTATCAGCAGCTATGTTCATTTAAGGACGGCCTTTACTGTGTGCAAGATGCATGCGTGTAGTTTATATGTGTGTTTTGGGAGGCTGCGATATGTTCGTGTTTGTCTCGCGCATATCTTCAATGTGTCGCGTAAACTGAACTAAACGTCAAAAATTAACTGTGGTTCTTTATTGTTTACCTTGGAATGATGCAATTTCACTAATATAACATTGGTTTTGCAACGAACGTTATGTTTGGTAAAGTACATTTAATTAAACAGTATATACTTTATTTTGCCGTTCAGTATACTTTTACTCATTATGTGGTTTTGTTGACCCAATAAGACATTAAACCGGTTTATATTGTGTTATTTAAATGTGACAGTAACTAGATTGGTATCGTATCCATTCGTTAAGACCACATTATTTTGCCTTGATTTTACGCGGAGGTAACGGAGGTTAGTAAAATAAAATGCATACATTTTTCCAACGGTACCAAGCTTTTTCTCGATGCGAGGAAGTTTGGATGGCTTGATTTATAACTTTATACCATCATTTGGCAAGGTATTTGTTTTCCGAGCCCCTAAAATGTCTTATATTCAAATCATATCAGTTTAGGATCAAACACAACTACATGTACATTTACACTGTATACTGTAAAACATTCTGCGATACCTTTCGGTAAAACAGTCTATATCGTGACTAATCAAACGGAAGTCCACTATAGGAAATACTTAATACCGAAAAATATTTGCCATAGTCAAATGTTCACCCTTCGACGGCAAAAGTCATTTTCGTCAAATATAAAATTTGCAATTGACATTTAATTACTTTGTATAGCATGTTGTTCAAGGAAGGCAATATTTTCGGTCCCAAGGCTGGGATATACCAAAGTTCTTGAAAAGGATAGTTTTACTCTGCTTAACGTTCAACATGTAGGGGGTTGGAAACAACTGGTTAATTAGTTGTCAGTATAATGTGACCGGGAGAATGCTTTGCTAGATGCCTTCGGCATGGCATTTCGGTGAGATAGCACAATAAATTTGGCATCAGATTTGCACTATTATAAGGAGGCGAAACAACAACCATATATGTTGGTGTTGTACCCTACTAACATACGCACACGCAAGCAAGCACGCATACACAACACACATTGAGGGACGTCCTTAAAGAACCTTAACTGTTACAGGATTTTCGACAAAATAAAAAATAAAAAGTGCTCTGTAATGAAAAAGTTGCCCTCATCACGGAGGGCTAGAACAGCGAAAATAAAACTGCAGCGAAACCTCCGGTTACGTAATTACCCTAACTATATGTAAAAGTATTTCAAACTTCAACGACTGGAACTTCATAAAGCTTTGCAAAATTGTCTTAAAGCGACTATTATGTTAAAAATCATTATAAGAAAACAATGTAAAACGTTATGTTTTCGTAGAGTATGTTACAAAACTAACACTTTCTGTTAATTAATAAAATTAAAAGTGCCTGCAACCATTTTTGATTGATATCTAAAAAACAAAAAATATTAACAGTGCGGTCTTAATCTTATTCATAAATTACCGCTTGTAACCTTGATGCTGCGCATGACATCGCAAAACAAAGCCCCAAACACATCAGAGCAAATTACTAAAGCATTATTGTGAAAACTGACAAAACACTATAGATTCATTAACAACAAACACTGTGTTTTCTTTGCGGCGGAATTAATGACCTTGTCACGTGACGACCCTTGTGACCCATTCGGGTTTTTCGTAATAAACCGAGCATGACTGTGTTTACAAACAACAGTCAAGGTAAACAATGTTTTAACCGCGAAAATATGTACAAAAAGCAACAAAGTTTACGGTATAGGCGCGTGTATCGCTTTCTTGTGAATATATTTCATTATTCCTGGTCGGAAACTCCGTTTCTTTAGGGCGAAATACAGGTGACACTAAAAGTGGAGGTCATTGAATTGGTTATATTTCTTGTGAACATAGTAAAACTTATGGATTGTAAAGTTAATATATATTTTGTATTTATTTTGTTTATGCATATCTGTAAAAAACGTTTCACATCGTCATTTCCACTACCGCTCAATATAACATTATATCTGCCAATCAAGATAAAAATTCGTACACTGTCACGATTCACAGCAGGTGAATTACTGTAGATATTCTGAAATAGTTTTTAAAGGGTAAACAACATCTCTTTTACAGTTAACTCTCCAAACTCTACACTTAACTCAATCATTTTACAAAAACAGATATTTATAAAAAAAATTATCTTTGACATCGAAGCCTAATTTAAGAAATGTGAATGTTTGCTATTTAGATTATAAATCAGTCTCTGATTAATCCAATGTATATCGAGTGTGGTTTGTACAAGTGCATGTACAGACAGATGCATGTATACGTTTTTATAATACACATAACAAGCCCTCCCCTCCCGTCTATGTGTTATCATTCCTGCTTGCTTGCACCTGTACATAGATACCGAACTACTGACACGCTCTCCCTTAACGATCTCTCTCTAACTGCTTTTAAAATACAGTTTTGATAAATAATTTCACTATAATTTTCTCCATTTAAACAGTGACCTCAACATTGTTCTGGCAATGTAACAATTTGGTTTTGGTCATGGGACATAAAAGCGGCCATATTGTGATCAGTGGTTCAGAGTTCGAATCTAGGTCTGGCTCTCTTTTTCACTTTCACAACTCTGTTGTTGACTTGTTATTCGGATTTTATTTCATTTTTATAATGTTTTTATAAAAGTTCCGCAGGTTTATTTTTTTCCAGAAGAACTTATTTATCAAAGCTATTGTTGTACCGGTATCAACTTCGTAATCAGGGAGAGAGCTTGTATAGGTTTCGCCTGCTGCCCAATCCCAATTAAATATAATTGATTAAATAAAATATTTGTGAAATGAAACAATACAAAACCAAATTAATCAAAACCTCTCATGGCCCTGGTTCCTGCGAGGGCGTTAAACCCCAAACAAATAAACAGATATGCAAAAGGACAAGAATTAAGAATCATTTACCCTGTTTCATTTGCCTTTTTTATCTTTCTAGACATCCCCGATCTTTGACGAATTCTCTCTTCATGTTGAGATTTTTTACACGCGCCTTATAGTGAAAAATCGTTCCTGTGTTAAATTAAATGAAAGGGACTTTATTGAATTGTTTTAATCAAGAAGAAACCCCATCTGTTTTTTCTTCGTCCAATTAACTTGGCCGTAAAATCCAATTTTCTAAAACGCATGTCTGTGTCATGCCATTATCATTCACAATGTAGATTTAAGACGAGATCTACAATTTCGTTTATCCATCAGTGATATACCGCCTTATATTAGCATGGACATTGCTGGTATACATTGTCCCCCTAAATGTGTTCGCACTCCCTAGAGACCATTGAACACTTTGTTTAATTAACGCATCTGCTCATTTGCAGACATATACTCACCTTAAAATCTTATATATAATGAGACAGAATGGCGGACTAGAATGGCTGTCCGTGGGTAATCAATGAGAGCGGCCGCGAGAAGAGGCGCTGCGTCATAGTCATGTCTGCTACAAAACACTTCCTATCATTTGTACCGTTATGTAAGAAATTTTCCTATTTTTATCAAATTCCGGATATTAATCCCGACATCGTCCCGGAGATTAGTCCGTCAGCGTTTCTGTATGTTAGATCTCCCCTTACTGACGGGCACGGTATTATGTCATGAAATGATTCTTTTTGATTCATATTTGTTCTTTTTACTTTTATGTAGCAAGGGTGTGGTTTTAATGTCGCTAAGAAATAAAATGTATCTATTACTTGTTTGAATACTATGCAATGAAACAGCCGGTAGTAACACCATCTTCCCGATATTGTTGCTGTATAGCTAATCAAATCATACCAACACTCGACCGAAGCATTTGATTTATTTCAATGCTTCAATTACAATGACAGACATACAATCAGATTCATACACACACTATTCATCATCACTTGCCATTCCTTTTAATGACTATTGGCTTGTCATGTTCCAGAGTGAGACGGTTCGACTGTACTTTCTGCTTGACTGTTAATGCCAACGTTTAATGGAGTCTCTCGATTTTCCTAGCGATTTCCACAACAGCGATTTGACATGATTCACAATTATAACTGGTGGGCGACATTATCATTAATAATTTGAACTACAAGTTTAAAAAAAATCCAACATCATCACACGAACGGTAAAGAGAAAAAAAAATCCTCTAAACAAGATGACATATTACAGATATAGCTAATGTACGACTGTTTGGGACAGGACAGAGTTTTTTTTCAATTTTAAAACTAAAGGAACTAGGGGTAAAGCCAATTCTTATCTGATATCTAAATAGGGGTCATTTCAGGGTTTAGAATTGCGGCGGTCCAGTGCTGGGCATTTCACGTTGAATGTCTGCAGATTAACTCTGTATCTCACTTATATGTTATTAAAATAAATATTCAATCCATGTATTTAAAAAATGGAACCGTGATACTAACATTCGCTCTTTAATTTCTTATAGGATCATTCTGACAGTTTTTCTGACACATTGCGGAACGGTAATTTTATTATTTAGACCACCTAATAATGAAAATTAAACAGATCTACATATGAATGTAATAAAAAGAGAAATAATTGTGTGTGATGGTTTCATTTTTTACTTTTCAATATTTCAAACATCACATGTACAATGGTTAGCTGTCGCGGCGAATTAATACTACTGTCGCTAGAGGATGTGATATTTGACATATAATTCCTACGCAAAAAAGGTGTACACACGGAAGTGTTCTGAAAGTAAAGCAGGCAGCGTTTTTTTAAAATTGAAATAATTGATGGTTTAATATTTTAAGAAACCTTCATTTCATATTACTTTGCCTGAGATTAGGAAATGCAACACGCTGACTTAGTGACTTAGCATATCCAATTAATTTTCCAAATGACGTATCACCGTGCTGTTACCGATTACCGATTACAAATCATGCCTTCTTTGTCCGTGTCATCCTCAAATTTTCTCATCATTTAACGATGTCGTTATCGTGTCTTTCTATTAATTCATAGTTTGTACGTTTTCACACAGCATGTTTCAATGCAACAGAACACAATTAAGAAAAACATCCAAAATAAACCCACTCATTTGTTTGAAGAACTTACAGTTCAGACGTTAACAAAGTGAAGTGCCGAGGGATCAGGAAACATGACTGAAGCTCATTTTGTCGTGGACCCGAGGCAAGGTCAGCTCGTTACAAGTGTTCTCGTTAAATTGATGGGAACAGTTGACAAATAGAAATCAAGTGAAGGAACCGCAGAAATTATTGCTTTTTGTCTAAAAGCTAAATAACAACATGTTCTACAAACTTACAGGCTAATTATAGCCATTTTTCCTTTGCAAGCTAAGTTTTCCCCGTTGTGAATAAACAGAGCGCTTAAAAAAAGGTGTTGTAGAAATAGTTCTTAAAATTAACAATGTCTTTTTGACTATATTTGCTAAACCAGTCCTGTGTAAATTTTCTCATACCGATTATCTTGACTTTTTAAACCAACCGGATTTGCTATTTTATCCTCGTCAAATACCTTAACTCAACCATTCTCGTCGGAGTTAGTTCCTCTCATATGTGTCCTGATATTGATCAAGATAGACAGGTTGCACGGAGTAATGGCGACAAATAGGGTAACAAAGCCGTCGAGCTGTAGCTGTTACCTCATTAATATACTTAGTACTGTAAAACGGGGAAGTTTCGCTCAGTCCAACTTTTGCCCTTCGTCCATGAAATCGATTTGTTCTTAGTGATTTTATCGCCCTCCACATTTATTTACTCTGTTTACTTAAATTCGCTTTAATTATAAATTCTTCCTCGTTACGGAGGGCAAAAGCTTACTGGTACATAAGAGTTTTTTTTAAATATCACGATGATACATTTTTTCAACATTAACACGATTTTATGATAATTAACAAACATATATTCACAACGTCTTCCTGAATATACTGCATATACTTTTAACTAAAAGCTGGCATGTAAACTTTATTCAAGGTATGGATATCAATTTCTTTTACGTATTGAGCTAGTCTTTGATGATCTGAATGCCGATTACGTGAAGCTGTAATGACAGGAAGTGAGCCTCGTTTCAATTATAGATAGGTTCTGACTGTTTTGTGAGATATTTTCAGGAATACTGAAAATGCATTTTTTGAAAGGACGTAAGTCTACTAGAAAGGGATAACCTTATTCAATTTACTAAAAAAATTGTGTTCCTGCTGTTTATTTATTTTGTTTGTTCTTTTTCTGTTTTTATTTGCACAGGTTTATATAGGTTTTCATACTTTTTGTGTCCGTATCCTTTTATTTACGAACAAAATTTACATTATTTTCTTTTGGTAATGAATTACAACGACATAACAAATATAACATCATACATACGACCTGTGTGATGAATTTGATATACTTTGGTACGTCGCGTTCTGTCCCAGTTAATTGGATTGATGTTTCGCCCTTCCTTGCATATTTGCATTACCAACATATTGCCCAGATAGCTCAATTGGTTGAGCGCCGTCCTTAAATGACCTTAGTTGTTAATAGGACGTGAAAGAAAATAAAACCAAACCAAACCCTGTTTCCATAATGTTTCCCAGAGAGCACTGTCACTCTTTTTATCCCTTTGGCAGAATAAAGTGATCAGGTTAAGTATCATGCTATCTTGTCAACGTTATTACATTTGAGTAAAATAGCGCATTGGAGTGGGTTTTTGTTGGCCACATCCTGTTTTACAACGTTTTAACATAACACAAGCTGTTGCGAAACGCAAAATCTGGACAAGTAAACAAACATTGATGTTATTGTGTTTTATTAGTGTAGATATGAGCAGGTAGTAAAGAAATAACGAAATGTCCAATATCATCAAAAACACTTCCCACGTAAAATGCTCAGTCTTTTAACAAGCATTGCCTAGACACTTTTATCCCAGGAGATTTGCAACTAAAGCACATTTCACCAATCTATTTCTGGAGTCGGGAGTCGGTTTCGCCTCTGTGCAACTATATACCGTATTTTAATTTGATCTTACGTATCTGAATTTTTCTGCCTGACAACACACGTCCTTGAACATACTTGCTTATATAAAACCATACATGGTGTCTAACATAGGCAAATTTAAACAAAAGTAATCGCACATAGCACTGCCCGCCTAAAATCTGCATCAATAACGCACTCAGCTTGGTCTGTCTGTTGTTACTAACAGTTGCCGATGGCTTCAATAGCCAAACATCGGTTACCGTCCTGAAGCAGATAGGAACAGCGACAGACAATTCGATATCCAATCGCTCTTTCTTCTCGCGAGATTCAATTGGAAATCAAGCCGACAGTTCCAATACGCCTGACCGGACAGATTTATTGCTGATATGATGCCCTGGTCTTATCTACGATAGTTTACAAGCGTGTCATAGATGCACCATGACATCGACTTCCGTATAAGTATAAACGCCACAGACCGGATGTCATGCAACGTCAGACATGTGACTTAGTGGTATGTATCGTTAGAACTGTTCGCCATTTTTTAAAGGCCCCATCCCAAACATATGGTGACACACATATCAATAAATCAAATCCTTTTATTTAAGAGATGCGAAGCAGTCATTGTATTTCGTATCGGTTCGTACACGTTTTATTTTATTGTATTATCTGTTCCTTCAGCATCGTCGATATTATGATTCAAAAGACCAGTTTGACCAATTGGTGTTTCAGTTGTATGGGGTTAACGTCTTATTAACAGCTAATGTCTTTGAGGGAAAAACATCGTGTGTGTCATGTATACGTATGTGTGATGGAGGATGCATGCTGGTGTAGTTAATTTGATATCAACTCCATAAAGTGTTACCCTAATGCAACTCAATGCTTAAGACATTCATAATAGCATGACACCCCGTCATATTACATTCACAGCAGGTAAAGCTGCTGGTGTGATTAGAAGAAACCATATACATAACAATACAAACTGTTAATATTAAAGATTTTGATATACCCCGATCTGGAGTCAGAGTCCCTGCAGGTAGGGCGTAAGAATTGAACCTGCTGCTCCCAATTGCATGATCGTAAAAACCGATTCAATTTTGGATCTGATCTTTTCTCTTCTTTCTAAACAATTTTCTTCTTCCTATTGTCTCTCTTGACAATGCTCACTTTTGGCCATCAGTTAAGCGTTGCCCCTGTGAGGAATGGTTTGGTTTGGTTTTATTTTGTTTAACGTCCTATGAAAAATACATGCGTGTAGTGAATGAGTGTGTATTTTGGGAGGCTGCGATGTGTTCGTGTAGGCTGCGATGTGTTCGTGTACTGTCTCCTTGTGATAACGAGACAATACACGAACATATCGGAGCCTCCCAAAATACACACGCATGCATCTTGCACACAGGGGAGACCGTCCTTAAATGACCTTAGCTGTTAATAGGACGTTAAACCAAATAAAACCAAACCAAACCAAAGTCTCTTTGTAATAGCGCGGAACTGATGCCGAATTTATGGTGCTACCTCACTGAAACATACTGCCGAAGACACCCAGCAGGACATCCCACCCAGTCACATTATACTGACAACGGGC
>JAULCA010437620.1:0-10918 GCA_032360845.1 Crassadoma gigantea | reverse complement strand
GTCACATATCCCTATACAATACCGCTACAGTTACAACCGTCAGTGTCACCGGGTCACATTTCCCTATACAATACCGCTACAGTTACAACCGTCAGTGTCACCAAGTAACATTTCCATAAACATTACCACTACAGCTGCAACCGTCAAATGTACCAGGTCACATATCCCTATACAATACCGCTACAGTTACAACCGTCAGTGTCAACGGGTCACATTTACCTATACAATACCGCTACAGTTACAACCGTCAGTGTCACCGAGTCACATTTATCTATACAATACCGCTACAGTTGCAACCGTCAGTGTCACCGAGTCACATATCCCTATACAATACCGCTACAGTTACAACCGCCAGTGTCACCAGGTCACATATCCCTATACAATACCGCTACAGTTACAATCGTCAGTGTCACAGGGTCAAATTTCCCTATACAATACCGCTACAGTTACAACCGTCCGTGTCACAGGGTCACATTTCCCTATAATAACCGCTACAGTTACAACCGCCAGTGTCACCAGGTCACTTTTCCCTATACAATACCGCTACAGTTACAACCGTCAGTGTCACCGAGTCACATTTCCTTAATAACGATTCAGTTAAAACCTTAAGTTGTACACACAGTCTCAACCGTTTGGGTCACTTGGTCAAATTGCTATTTTCCTTTACAATCGCAACTGCTAGACAAACTGTGGAGGATGATCACGTGACATTAGCAGCTTCTTGGTAGAACCAGCATATTTAGATCTCCACGACAACAGATTGTTATTATTATGATTACAAGTATCTAATCAAAATTTCAATTGCCTTTTGAGAAATGATCTTACAATGCAAAATATTGATTAAGAACATACTGAAAACTGATCTAGAACGAACAATTTCCATCAGTTTATATCAAATATGTATCTCTTATGCCATAGTGAACATATCTTTATACAAAACAGATTCAAAATCTACTTACCTGATAAATCTTACTGTATTAATGCAATCGGAATTCATATGATGTTGTTTACAAGTGATCCCCTTTAGAGCATGCTTTGGGAGCGTGCATATTGACCGTTCTCGTCTGCTCTAATGCCATATCATCAGCGCTATTGCACCTAGATTTACTAATAAGTAGTTTGAAAAATATGAGCAATGGATATTTTTATGCATTCTGTTTGTACTATAGGAATTAACTCATCCTTAAAAATACTAGTTTTTATGAAAATTCATAAGGTCAGCATAAGATGTTATTATACTGACAAAAACTATTCATTTGAAGTGAAATGTACTTTAAAAGATCTGATTTTGTGGTCCTGACATTCGCAAAAACTGGTAACGCAAATTGGTGACGTCAGAGCGTTATATAAAGGACTAGGGGCGTTAATGATAATTTACGGCCTCATCGAGGATTTTTTAAATTAACGAAGTATTGAATTATAAAATTTGACATGCTTAAACATTGTCAAACCGGTTTTCATTCGTAGAAAGGATTTTTTGTTTGTCACGTGAGCAGGCTTTCATTTCTGCATGCTAACTGTCAAAAACACCATGTTTTGTCTATTACTGCATAGCAACCCGATTTTGTTGCTATGTTAGGGCATCTACGAATGCGCATTGGAAATATTGTACAAAAACAAAAATGCTTGGTACCGTTGAAAAGATGGATAATTATTCTTTTTAATCAAACCGCCTATATGCTCTTCCACCGTGGACATGATCTCCGTTTCCTCCAAAAACACACGCCATTTCAGAGTTTCAAAGGTTTTTTGCAGTCAGGCTACCACGTTTTTGAATATCAATAAGACTGAAATAAAACACCTTAGTTTAGATCTCAATATAGCTGTAGCAAATTCTCAGGTCCCTGTGCTTTCTGTCAAAATAAACATCGCTTTCTTCAAACCGTTGACAACCCCGGGTTTTCCGGGCCGTTCTCCAGAATCATCGTCCCTCAACTTCAACGAACACTGTTGTTTACTTTCTCTATTATCTATGTAGAATCGCCTTAGTAAAACCAAAGCTCATTCTCAAATTAAATCAACTCAAGCCAGATGAAGAGGCCTTGAGGAAATTTTCACGTGAATTAGTTTCAAGATCTTCGAAATGACGTTGCGATGTTAGGTCATATTACTACACTAATTCATGAATGAATAAAACAATTCGTAATTTAAAAGATGTTTTTGGTTTGCCTTCCAATTATTGATAGTGATTTTGAATTATAGGAATTGAATCTGGATTTCAGTGGTTATTCACAGGCGCTTGTGTCTGGTATTTGATCCCTACCTGAGCTAAAATCCAAAATCCACTGCCCACACTCAATATATAACAAGGTTTTACACTTTCCGTTCGAGATCCTCGGGACGTCGTTCGCACCTCCTCCAAAATGGAGTAAAATACGCATAACGCAACGCAAGACGGACGATGACGGACGGACGAA
Organism: Crassadoma gigantea; assembly: GCA_032360845.1. NCBI lineage: Eukaryota > Metazoa > Mollusca > Bivalvia > Pectinida > Pectinidae > Crassadoma > Crassadoma gigantea. Next base: position 8,501 of record JAULCA010437620.1, on the reverse strand, counting down.
AAACAATCAGAATACATTTCAATTAAACAATGTAGAACTATATGAAACTTGCGACATTTTCCCCACAGCAATCGTCTCCTCGAGTCTATAATTAGTCTATAAGAATAAGTATAATATACAACATTTGTTATAGCGCCCTATCTAGATAGAATAAGCCACTATAAAACTCTTAACAGTACATATATAAATACTATTTATACAGCATATACATTAATCAATACGATTTTGAAGAATTCGCAGGAGCTGCCTTATCAGGTGCAAACTACTAGTCCTATGCCACCTGGCTGATATCTCCCTATGTGTGTATGCCTGGGTGTGTGCTGGATATATATGTAGTGGGACCGTGCTTCCAACGCCAACATTATATTGCCACCTTACTTGAACACTTTTTTTCTGAATATTCGATACGTACGACGACTTCGATGATCGAACCTCGGCCTGTGTGGAAGGCCGGAGTGGTCACTACTCCACCAATCTGCCCATATATCTATTCAAGTTTGGTACTTCCTAAAGAAAACATTTCTTAATCAATGACAGTTTCTATATATGTTCTACGTAAGGGAAAGATCAGCTGCAAACGAATGACAAAATATGTAGAAAAACAACCTTGTCTTGTACCTGGTAAAGACTTCTCGCCGGCTGTCTCATATGTAATAAGGTAGGCGATCGACACTGATTACGGTGCAGTGTAATAAACATACCTTTCTTAATTGTTTAAGTTCAATATATACGTCAACATAGATAACAAAGGCATTAACACATTTAGCGTATGTCAAGATGTAATTAGCACATGTGCAGTATATGAAGAGACTTTTGCTTTCTTAATCGTATATAAAAGGTTATTTGTTTCAGTTTCAATCATTGTGATTGGTTAGATCAGCGCTTCCAATCGTCATTCAGGTGTAATAGGTCATAATCAACACCAAGGTCTAGTTACGCTTGTGAGAATATGATATCGTTATGAGAAACAAACTAGGAATAAATCAATAATTGGAAGGAAAGCCGTGTGTATTGTTCAGACGGAAGCTGCTCTGACACATGCATCACTAAAGGTAGGCCAGAGTTATTTTATTTTGAACATATATATATATAAAGCTCTATATTTTTAATTCCCACACAATAAATGAATACAATGCATTATGTGATCGTATTAATGATATGTTATAAAAAACCAGTGCTATAAATGATTAGCTGTTTCAATTATCAACAAATGAAACATATTTCATATCAATTACATAAAAAATTGATATCAAAATCTTAACTGTAATCTTTGATGTAAACATTAAAAACAATCACAAAAAGACTGAAGGACAAAACAAATGTCATAGAATTTATGTATCGTATTAAATACAGCAAACATAATTGGACTCTTAAGGATTGATTACAAACTGGTGAATCATAGTTTATAGCGATACAGCCGATTTCCAGGCCTTTTATCACAAAGTTCTTTTTACACGCGTTGACAACATAGTAGCTTTACTCCTCTCTGATTGGAACTCGAGTTTGTTTCTCTAAGAGTGAATCCCGAACGGTTTCTCGAATTGTTACGGTATCTCAATATGGCGCCATTTTACAAACGTTGAATGTGATTAAAACGAAAATGAGCCGTGGCATTTTGTTTTGAAACGGCACTTTATCATTATAATATCGTGGAAATCTACCGGCTGAAGCCAGGCTAAACATGAGTATTTCTGTTACCGAGTAAGATGTTTGACCTTTGCTTTCACAAGTCTGAAATCTGGCAAAAGACTTCTTCAAGAAATATTGAAAATGTTGTACCTACCTACCCACGCACCCACCTGCCTACCTGCCTGCCCGCCCGCCCGCCTGCTCGCCTGCCTGCCTTCCTACCTGCCTACCTGCCTGCCCGCCCGCCTGCTCGCCTGCGTGCCTTCCTACCTACCTACCTACCTGCCTACCTATACCCACTCACCCACCCACCCACCCATCTCTCTCACTCTCTAGAAATATATCGATAGGTATATGGGCCAAGGAAGTAATTCTAACAGTGTAGACAATATGAGGTCAAATTTTCAATCTGCTTCTAACAAAAAAAGGTGGGAAAACAAACCAACAAACAAACAAACAAAAACCCAGTAACTTTGTCTGTGTCTCGATAAATAAAAGAGTGGATTGCTACGGAACTAGTTTACATCCTATTATCTACACTATAAAAATACTTCATTGACACATATACTAGGTTTAAGCAATTTGTATCCTACAAACACACGTTTGTAAGGATTCAGTGTTATTTGGAGGTTATCGTTGATATTGCTTCTTTGACCCATATCTATAATTAGATATATATCAAGTAATTGACTGTGCCTTTTATAATCATAATGGTCTTATGTTATAGACTATGCATTAACTGATAAAATGTCAATGTCGTCTGTTTACTGTTTTGAAGTAGGTTGTTTCAGTGAACATTCGGATCGTGCGCCAATATGTCTAATTCATTCTCTCATCTATGAGTTTCGGCCGCTATGACACAGAAATAATAGCTAGCGTTCCTAGAAATGAAGGTCAAATTTGTCGTCTTCAAACAGTCACTGGGCCGACAAACGATAGTATTCACATACAAAAGTGCATCAACGATTCCCCAGGCTAAAGATTCCCTCTAAGCACTTGGTCTAACTCCAGTCTAAAATAGTTAATTTTTTGTTCTTAAAGCTTCAGGGCATAGTTTTATAGGTCTTATCATACAAAAGGACATCAATGATACCCAAGCTAAAGATGCCCGCTGAACACTTTTAAAAAAAAAAAATTAGCCTGAAATCGTATTTTTTCCTTCTGGCGTGCAAGAACATATTGTTATAGGTCTTATGACTCTTTTCACATATTTACCACAAAATGGCATCGTCTAAGGTAATCACATGCAAAAGGGCATTAATGATCCCCCAGGCTAAATATGTGCACTGGGCACAGTCTGAAATCGCTTACGTTTTGTTTCAAACGAGGAAGGGCACATCGTTAGACCATATTAGGTTTTATAAGAAATAAGTGTGAAATGTTTCTTGGGGAAATGTGATAATCTTCTTGAACTGACAAAATCCAAAATGATTACTTCACACCCATCTTTTTTTTGTTATCATTCACAAAATGAAATGTACCCAACAAATAAGGGTTGGGTATTGCCAACATGTTGAGATGTCTCTGTTCACTGCAATATACAATGCATTCAATTTCAGATCTTTTTATTCTGATAGGGTTATGAACTATTTAAAATCAAAATGCGGTGAACTTCATCAAAATTTGAATGGAAAGATAACAAATTAAAAAAGTTTTTCATTTTAGTATTTTTTGTCTTTTATCTCCCCTAACTACAGTTACCAACTATGTGATACAGTTGTAGGCAACTCTGGCTGGAACAGGCAAAATGATAATGAAATATCTGCATCGTATATTTATTGAAAGTTTTACTACATGAAAATACAAAACGTAATCAAAAACTATAAATAAATACAGTTTTAAATTTGCAATGCACGCTTTGTATTTTGTAATGAATCAATGCAAAATAAGATAGTTTTTCCTCAAATGATGTTTCTTTTACTTTTTTTTGTTACTGTACGAGAACAGCTTTTCCTCAAACGATGTTTTCTTTTTCTTTTTTTCTTGTTACTTAAGCTATGCGTGTGCTCCTTAACATTATTTGTACCTTCTATCGTGCACAGGTAAAATCTGCGCAGCGTTAGCAGATCTTAGCAGAGTCAGATCACCAAGGAACGCGACGGATCGATTCTTTGCGGGTTTTCATGACATCATGATATGACACAAGATGGACCACGTTCAAAAGGAAACATTAACGGTTTAAGACTGAAATTCGAAAAAGTGCGAAGTGTTCATTTTTAACCTGGGGTATCGTTGATTCCCTTTTGCACGCGATAATTTAGACGATGCCCTGTTTAAGTATATTTGTGGAAGAGCTAGTCCAACATTGAAGAAGTAACAAACTTCACGCTGGTTGTAGTATTACATGGCATGATCTCTGTTGGTATCACTATAGTAAGATTCACGATTTCTAGTGTTATACCTGAATCGTTACACTTAAATACATTTTTGCTGCAGGTGTACAACAAAAGACACCAGACAAACGGATGACTCACAAGAAACACAATGGATGTTTTAAATGAAAGTTTCGCAAATGATATGGACAACAAAACGACCCTAGCGGAAATCGAGAAGACGTTCCCCGTTTTGAAAGTAACCATCATCTTTATATGGACAATTCTGCTTCTTGCTCCAAACTGCATCGTTTTTGCTGTGTTTATAGCTAAACCAGACTTGAGAAAGAAACATCGCACTGAGTTTATTCTATGGCTGTGTGTTTGTGACATAATCATCGGTTTGATATCCCTCATGTATTCAATGACGCAATCCATTATTTCACTTGCTACAAGTCCAAAACTGTGTGGGTTTATATATCACTGTGTTTACGCGGGAGCTCTGCAGTCCCTTATAACAACATTTTTATTGTGTTGGGAGCGATACTTAGCTGTTGTCAGGAAAATTGAATTTCGACTTTTAGAAAAGAAAACAAAATACTTCCTAGTAATCGGATCCTGGGTGATTGTAAATATTTACGTTGGAATAATGGCGGTATGCTTTCTTCAAGTAGACAATATCGAATTTTGTGGAATTGAAGCATTTCCGAATAGACTGCCTTTTATGACAAGCACTTCGTGTGTCGGAACACTGACGTTGTTCTCAACTGTTAGCATTTACATAGTATTTATAATAAAATTCAGAAGCCAAATGAGAACTGTATGTGTGCCGTCAATTCAATACGTAGAAAAGTTGAATACCTTAAAGCAAAACGATGGCAAAGCTTCTCCGAATTCCAATAAGATGTTTCAGCACCCTCCTGTGCCACCTACTGCATCATCGCAGGTAGCTCTCCATTCTTCGCGGAAGGAACGTGAGGTCATTATAACTACAGGGCTTATCGTTGCAGCATTGTTATTTTTAAACGGTCCATTTATGATGACAAAGACCCTTGAAGGACTTTCTGTGATCAAGCTCAGTCGAACTGTGAAAACATGCATAACATATCTTGCAGCTTCGAATTCTATTTTTAACCCTATCCTTTACGCATGGCGGCTACCAGCATTCAGGAGAGAGATACGCAATATCTTCAGCAAAAAACCTAGAACGTGATGTGGTAACCTATTTACACAGATGCTGCACAATCATTACTTTCATGTGGATTTTATCTCCTCTTATATTCGTTTTAGATAAAACTATAGCACAATTGCGGCAGGACATTTCGTTGACCAGGAAGATCAGTCGAGTGGTCGAATCCTGGTACAACTTCGTTCATTTTTTTATACAAGAAACACTGTTTGATTGAAATATAAGGTTGATTCTATCTCTTTTATTTTTATGAAAGTTTTGTAAGGTTTGACATTCTTTTCTTTTGTTTACATATGCTTAAGTCATGCCTGTATGATCAATTTACTGTGTATAGTTATTGTTGGGTAGTGGTAAAAGGGTTCTGAAGTATAACAGACATGATAATTTACAAATAAGCCATAAGCCATAATCCCATAAGGTCCGCATTATTTTGGAGAGTTTTCCGAATAAATTCATGGGTATTAGATCAAAAAGCTGTACATGGAGTATGCTGTAAACAAAGTCGTTCAGCTAAAACTAACAGAGTACCAGAATAGACAATATGCTACCTCATCTTTTTTACAATCAGTATTTCAAATAACATTTCAATTAACTTCTTCTGGCCTGAACGGTACTCCATAATGTAGACTTCTCAAAAAGTGGTTTATCTCTATTGATCGCTAATAAAACGTCGAAACCTTACAAAAAATTAATATAGGCGAAATCAAATTGGAAAACATTAAAATAATCTCTTCATCCAGTAAACGCAGTAAATATAATTTAAATGTCCAAAAGCTATACTTGCTGAATTGCCATAATCCTTTAATCATTTCCATTACTGTTTTAGGCAGGGCTCTTATTGTGAAGTGTATCATATCTTTGATCCCTCTGTTGCCATACGCATGTGATAAACATTTATAGTGACGTCACTCGTAGACCAATATATCATATCGCAACTGGCTAATTACACATATATGAACTTGAAGTGAAATGGTATTATAACCCATGAACACAATTCGAACATCGTCATTTTAAAACTTTCACTCCCGCCTCAAATAGCATCAGCCAATTGTTAGAGGCAAACATTTTGGTGACGTTAGTCTGTTCCAGGAATTAGGTCTGCACTGACGACGCCAACACATAAATATCGAAAATGTAAGAGAATATCTGCATTTAGGTCAACACAATAATTAAACATTTGTAATGTTAATATTGCGATCAAACGGTTTTGGAAAAAATGCTGGTCAATTCTTATATGAGGAATCGATAAAAGTAATCGTATGCCAACATAAATAAATGTATTGAATTGTATGAATAAACATCCATATTACGAAGCATTTCGATTCTGTTTTTTGCAAAATTTCATCAGTGACGTGAGTTGTCGTAAAATGGTTGACGAAAGTCGAGGTCAATATAACGTTTTGACCAATTAGAATGTGGGAGATAATGCGTGTCATTTTATTTATATGAATATTGTAATATCCTCAATGGAGACAGCATACTAGTATGTGCTGCTATGTCTGGTAGGCCAGTGTGGTTAAATCTACTGTACAATAAAACTGGTATAACAGAACTACTTCTCAATTGAAGATGATTTGCTTTTGTCAACATATGAACATATATAACATTCCTCCCATTGTCTGTTGATAATGTATTAGGGGGGACGAGGGTCCGGAGAGGGTTTGCATCCGTTGTCACTCCGGTTCCTGATCGTATAGCTTTGTTTGGTAAAGGTAACGAGTCGACAACTTGCCTTGAAGTCCTCTCTAGACCTCGCCTCCCTCATCAGGTTACAGACTTGTTTTCGCTACAAGTTCGAACATTGGATGTAGTGGCAATATAAAACAAAAGACTATTCTGCCTAACAGTACTATCATTACCAGTAGCCTTCGACCAACTAAGCCCAAAGCACCTGACTATCCTATCCCTATACTGTTGTTCCTTTAGCACTCTATATTTCCCAGGATGATAACATTGGGTACTGTAAGCAGCACCTCGGCCCATGTTTGCGCATCAGGTGATCTTCTCCTCACCAGGAGAAATATGTCGGCGCACCGACCCTGTCAAGACACTGATCCCCGCCCGGATCAACTCTTTTATGCCTCCTGCTCCCCCCACCAAATAGCCTCGAATATGAGTGATCAACTGTTAATCGTGAACCCAGCCTCAACATATAAAGTCATGTGAGCGAGGAGCGGAAACCTATTGCTGTTATTACTATCAACCACTTCGGGCGAGATTTCAGCACCGGTATCGTAGCAGCTGATCGCTAGGAATCATACACCGAACGGAAAGCCCTACCCTAAATAATGTTGAATAACCCGGAAAGTCACGTATCCCTATCTGTAAATCATAAACAATAATGATACTTTACAAAGTAATACAAATGTGAGAAGTAAACAACATAACTTCCCACACTAAGTTAAAACAATTTAAGTTGAAAAAAGTTTGTTTTTTTATGTATTTTTTTAAAGTCTTAAGTTCACAACAAAGGTCTCTGGATTGGATTGATTGACCAGATTTAGTTATTCCAAGCCCTGTTCTCAAATTCTATCACAGTTAAAGATTGGCTGGCATCTATTTAGTAAGGTATTTCGGATGATTTTTGTTGTGTCTGCCTTGGCATGCCCAGATACGGAGATCACTACTGATTAGAGTAAGGGAAGCACTTTTATCACATGTGACAATACAACAGAATAATATATGATGACGCGCAACATGCTTAAGAGGTAGTTAACTTGTTCAAATGTAAACATTTCTTTCACTTTTGAGAATAAGTCCTTACATTCCTATAACCATTTCGAAGCATGATGACACGTTGAGTGGCCCAAAAGTCTTGATAAATTTGGTAGAAACCGCCTGTAGTGGTTAACCAAGCCATAGAATGACCGTAGCTGCTGTACGGTGATTTGGTGAAGGTGCGTTCATCATAGCTTCAACCGTTTTTGAGGATATTCATGTAATTTGATGCCTATGAAACAATTCCCAAGTTTAGCACGGATATTTCTTTCCCATAAAACCAATGTAAGGTAAGATGTCCTCATCAGTTTTTCCACTGATAATCAGGCTTTCAAGTACGTGCTTTGTAAAATTAATATTCTGCAACACTTCATTCAACGCCTTTGGCCAACAAGCTTTGAACCCTGGCTACTTAAAAAAGCAGACGATTGTATCTGTAAAGACGTTTGTGTGTACGTCTGCAGTGTTAAAACAAAAAAAAATAATAATCATAAACTTTATTTATTGAGGATGAATAAAAACCTATTTAACAAAGCTAATCTTCCACAGGGTCCTCAGGGTGTTTAATTTGCAATACCGTCTTTTCGTATTGCAGAGTTATCTGCTCTTGTGAGCAGGTATTGATTGTTACGTCATTAGTTTGTGTGAGAAAA
>JAULCA010437576.1:0-10922 GCA_032360845.1 Crassadoma gigantea | reverse complement strand
CATTTCCCTGTATGCCGAAACATGTCCGTGAAGGTGTTAACATGCATGACCGCGGGGCAATTCTCATTTCGCTCGTATAAGTATTATTTTTACTTCGATTCATTTGTAGTAATGTTCAATGTTTTCATATCGAACGGGTGTTGCCTATACTTCGAAACATCGAGAAATTCGACTCATAAATAAAAAATTAGTAGTGTTATAGAAGGAAAAAATCCGGACTTTGCCGTAAGTTCGACACAAATGTCGTGCTTGCTTTTGTTTACACTATCGTTTGTAGAAGGCTTACAAACCTGATTTGACAGACCACGTTTCGTGATTCCCAGGTCAAGTCACATTCTATATTATCATCTGGTTTTATACTACTCAAGTCAGAACGTTCTTTCTTAACTATTAACAAAACAAGTTCAGGCATAATATTAAATCATTAGGGAAAACTTACACCTACATGTATTTGCATTACTTTTGCTAAATCGTTAGGCGTAATTTATCCTGGTGTACTTCTGAAAAATTGTTGATATATCTAAGGTAAACAAAGAAACTTGTGATTATCTCAGTAGACCAAACACACTACGTGATGTTGTCAAGTAAACACTATAGTTGCTTGAAATAAGCTAACTCTTTGTTTGCGTAAAAAGAAATATTTAAATTGCAAATGCAAGGCAATGTAATCTATTTTTTTTTTCATTTGTAAAAATCTTTCATTTATAGTTTTATCACATGCACTGTACCATTCTGACTGCCGATCCAAACATGTCCACAACTGTCTACACACACAGCTGTTGGACAATTTACTCCATGTTTCTTGTTCAGGAGACACTTGGCTTTTCTTTCATTCCCAGAGAGGACGTATATCTGGTTAGTGAAGCAGTCTGGTACAAACACTCTATCATATCTATCACGTGCTATATCATACTGCATCGTCTTTTTTAGCTTCTGACCATTGTCCAGTTCCCTACTCCACTTATGTATGATCTGATTGGTTTTGTTTATGACGATCATTTCTTTACAATTAACTGTATTAAAGCCAGTGGTGACAGCTATATTCCCTGTTGTCAAACAAACGATACTCAGCCCATCGCCTCCACACGAGATTTGTCTGATCCTCTCCCCGGACATGTTCAGTACCTGTATTGTTGCAGTGTGAGTAGTTACGAACACCTCGTCACTGTCACTGATACTGATGCCCCGGGCCTTTAACGGACTGATGTCAGTAAATCTCATCACTCGTCTGTCCTTTGATAGTTTGTGTATCAGCGAAATACCACTCGTAATCAGTAGTTCTTCTGTGTTGATCAGTGTGAGACACCACGGGTAAAATTGAAGCTTGACAGACTCTGTGACCTTGCCTTCCTTGTGAACTTTGATCAATTGTGTAGAATCATATACTGACATCCATGCGTGAATGTTATCAATAGGACATATCGAGGCGATTGTTTTCTGCTGAGGTACTTGGAATGTAGATATCTGACTATTCTGCTTACTGTCAACTTCTTTCTTCACATACCTGTCGTCTTCATTCTTCAATTTGCCGAATGGTATAGATCCAATCATTGACTTCAGTTGATCTGTGTTAAGATTCCCAGGCATGAAGTAAGGTGGACTATGTAACACGCTCTTTGTAGAAACAGCATACAGTGGTATTGTGGTTCTCAGTCTCCCCGTCAGCTCAAACAAGGATGAAATAGACACATTTTCTTTCTTCTGCTCTGCCTCTCCGATTAGCTGCTTGATATCTTTGATAGTTGTTTCATGATATTGACAGTCCTGATCGTGAGATTTTTCTTCATCTTCAACCAAGGTTGATAACTTGACCAAGACCGAGTCGGCTATGGAATCAATCTCTGCTTTCAGTTTCAATCTCTGGGTTTGTACAGTTTGCCGAATGACATCGGCGCTCTCTTTAAATATTTTGCTATCTGCATTACGCTTAGTTAGAGTACTGAAGTGCACGTCTAGACAGGAATTTAGATTACTTAATTGATCGTGCAGGTTTTGTGTTTGTGAATCAATTTCTTCTTCGAAGTATTTGTAAATGTGTTGTTTGTGTTTCTGGGTCAAACACTTGGAACACATAGTGACGTAACACTCTGTACAGAACAGGTCACATGAATTACCGGGATGTGTCGCACATAACTCTAGAAGAACTACGCCGCCGTGTCTTGTTGCTTCTTTGATTGACACAACAATGTTATTTTGTTCCTTTCTTGCGCAAGGATGAGCCTCGAAACAGCGGTCACACAAAACCTCCTGGCAGTCATTACAGTACCAGTTTACGTCCTGTATGCTTTCACACCAAACACACCTGTTAGGGATGTGGACACGACGGATGGATAGCTTACTTGCCATTGTTACTAGCGTCTAAATAAATCCTGTGAAAACAAGCCATATCCTACAGGCCGCCATTTGCATTTGTTATGAATTAAACTTCCTCCTTCAACCGTTCGTTATGTTGTTTGAATCACGTGTGTTTGGTTTATTGATTAAACACCTATTCAGTGATATCAATAGAGGCTAGCACAAAGTCCACATATAACTTTAACGCAGTGCTCAGGGAAAACATACATGAAATGTAAAACGCTATGTTGGTGTATTCAGATAAATGTTTAAAAAAATTGGTTTGCTGTGTATAATAAAACAAACTAAGTATATGCTTGCAAGGGATATCGAAATCTGAAAACCATTGTGTTGTCTAATACACGTATCTATACGGGCTAATGTATACACATATAGAAGCACGATTTTGCTGTATTTTAAAAATTAAACTATACAAGCTGTTCTGATGATTTTGTGAACTAAAATCCGGTAAGGAGGTAGAACGAAAGTTTCTTATCGACATTATACAAACGTGTACGCAACGCACCAGAATGACCCTGTGCATATCAAAATTGCCACAACTTAACGACTTAACAACAGGTATGCAATAAAAACGCAGACATATGTGCGATATCTTAAGATTGGTTGATCCATGTTACGGATTGAAAAAAATACGTAGGACGGAAGTGAAGCAAGGTTTCTCTTATTACCTATGTATTTAACATACGATCGGTATATTCTGCACTACTTACAGCTCTGCAATGTTGGTTACACGTTATTACAATGACTATAAAATAATCAATTATGAAGTTGTACTGTCAGTTTACTGTACTGTACACATAAGTAGAATGCATGTATTTGTGGATTGCAAGGATTTGCACTGATTAGAGTTCATCGTTGATTTAAATGTTATCGAGAAAAGGACTTTACCCCTGTTAATTGTGACTGTTACACGTTGTGCAGAAATTTCTCACACCCTCCACTTTTGACAAGTAATAAAAACATGTACCCGTTACTTGGTAATTAACAGGTAACTGGTTACACGTAAATCTGTCCTTGTTTTAAGTTAATCAGCGTGTACAGTATATATATATATATATCACCGTATATCTTCGACACCTACCGATGAAGGTCGTTTAAAAACAATTTCAGCTTGTTATATGTATATAGCTGTTATATAGACAAATAACGATTTAAATCCAGCTGAAATTAAATTAGGAAAGATTAAAGTCTTGATAAGGAAACGTATTAGTTTCCAGGTTACAGCTGTTCAATAACTGTTATACAAGTGTGCGCACGACACTATCCTATAGGTATCATCGCGCGAACGTAGGTCACTCACCGTGTGTACATCTGAGAACGTTTTGACTATAACAACTATATTATTATCTTCTAAATCGGTTTATTATATATTTCATTGGAAACTGATAAACAAAACAAAATAAAATGTGTTTGTCGATAAATAGAAGGAAGCGATGCGTTATTAACACAAATGAAGAAGAACAGAGATGAATTTACTTAATTGGAATAAGTTTTGAGTAGTTTATTTAAGTTCTTAGACAACGAAAGACTTAAATGCTTGAAAATTTCCTATGTAAATAACCTGACTTATTTTCTTACAAATAGCACTTTTGAAACACACTTAGCTTAACATAGTTTTTATTATGTAATCAAGTTATTTGTTAACACATATGTATGGATCGTTTTGCTCCCATTGAAGTTTCAAAATGTTACAAAATAATTTCAAATTGAAAAAAAATGATACGAAAAATAGGTTTTCGTTTACAGGGAAACCTCGGTAATAAATGTAATTTCGTTCCCACCAATTACCTTGACAAAGTTGTATTAAAATTGACGTTTTCGTTCCTAAAAGTAACTGTATAGCGGAAAACCCGACTAGTTTAATAAACAGATATAAACCCTAACGCTTATTAATGTTTCCAGTACTAACTGAGGTATACTGGCATGGTTTTCAATACATAACAAAAAGTGCTTTGATTGCATCGAACGTGTTTAATACAAAAACTCATCATACCGTTGAAAAGTTGCTTGTCGGAAAAGGAGGGGATTTTGTCAAAAGGGATTTATCAACAAAACCGTGTTTACAATGTCATCCAATTTTGAACGAGACATCAAAAAGAGGCCTGTATAATTTCAATGTTGTACATTATACACAAACAACGTACGTATTGAACGTGTCGCAACGTTTTAAGACCGACACAGGGACCAATCGGACTTGTTACGTTTCGATACGTTTACTACTGATAATAATAAAAATATAAAACATTTATATAGCGCCCTATATAATTTGTAAAATTACTCTAAAGCGCTTTACAACATATGGATAATAGTATTATTATTAATTGTGAAACAAAAAAGGCTTACAATCATTTTTATAAACTTAAGCAAGCAATTTGCACATAAATCAACAAATAAAAGATGGTATTTACATATATACATCATTTGATATAGTGCCCTATCTAGCTAACATAAGCTACTCTAAAGCGCTTTACAGTATATAGTTATCCAATTAGCATATACATTAAGTAATACAATATTGAGGATTTCGCAGGAGCTGCCTTATCAGGCGCTAACTACTAGTCCTATGCCACCTGGCTAATATCTCGGTGGCATACATACATAGACTAATGTGTGTATGCCTGTGTGTGTGCTGGAGAGATAACGTGTTCTGTTTGTAGTGGAACCGTCCTTCCAACGGCACATTTTATAGTGCCACCTCACTTGAATGCTACAGCACAGATACCGCAACATCCAACCCAGACCAATTTATACTCCATCTGGGTTGTTGGAGTTGTGTTGCAGGAGAAAAACACTTTCTCTAATATCCATGCTTACGCCGACGGGGATCGAACCCCGGCCTGCTGCGTGGAAGACCTGAGTGTTATCCACTCGACCAAACCGCCTATGACGTCTTTGCAGAGACCCTAAAAAGCAGACGTGAACAGGAGAGTTATAACGTCCCTCTTGGAATTGGCCAGGGTGTTTTATTTTCTAGTAGCAGATGGCAAACTATTCCATAACATGGCCGAAAACTTCCCAATGCACCGGTTTCCATAGATCACAGTACGGGATTTGGGACACACAACAAAGATTCCATCTCCGACTGCAGTGATCGTGACGGCTGATACGTATATTGTCTGTGTATGAAGTAAAACATGGATTTTGTATATTTCCAGTCTGATGAATCTTATTAAAGAGGTATGAATACATTAGATCAGGTGAATCGAAAGTATACGAACATGACCAAATAAACACAGAATACAATAAACTGTGGTTGTAGTCATTGATGTATTAAGAAATTAACTGTCTATTTATATATAACTCTACTGCATGTTAACCAGATTCGTTCCAAACAATCACCTATATCTTGAGAGAAGAAAGATAAATCAAGTGCACTGTCCTGCACATCTCTCACCTCTAGGTCGCTTCAATCCTTCTCTGCCTAGTCATTCCCAAACACTATTACCACAAATTTCCGATATTTGTCACAAATCTATTCAACTGTCATTAATCCTGATCTTGGTAACCAGGTACTTTAAACTAGATGTGATGACAATGACATCACAAACTAAATCAATATCCACATAAATACAAATAAATTGAAACATTTCATACTATACATCCTGTATGTATTAACAAATGTTATTTTTCTTTTTTAAGAATGTATCTTTGACTCAAGACTACAATAGAATACGAGCAGTGACATACAGCTTTAGATTTGTATTCAAATCAATTTTAAATTCAAAATCATAATTTCAAGTAACACAATAGATAAGAATACTGAACGTGAATGAAATATCCACCAACCAAATAAATCGTTCAACTTTACTACTGCACCCCCTTGTCCTGGACCAGACCAATGAGACTTGAGCAAGAAAAACACGAACTATAGAACCAACACGAACACTCGGTCTAAGCCATGCTTCAGTGTAAATATACCTTATGCTTTAAAATAGCCTTTATGATCTCTTGTTATAAAGTTAAAAGAGCAATAATCAACAGAAAAACATACAAGTTTTGATAAGAATAAGAGAGAGAGACAGAGGGAGACAGAGAGAGAGATTATTATGTTATGATTAAAAAAAGATGAATGCTTTTTCTTTAATTTGGAAAGTAAATGCCTTGTCAAACCTACGTTCATAGGAAAACAACACTTTCAGTGATTGGTGACTATTCCAATGAAGAAACAAGACTAAAGGCCAATTAGAGCAGATGAAAGCCATCAGATAAGTGAGAAACTGAGACAATAATAGTTCCATAATTTTAAGGGAGTTACGATACAAGTAAATACCTTACATAAAATTTGACCGGATTGAGGGAATTAATGTTCGATCACTGAACCTGACCTTTTAAAGCTACCCACTATATACTTCAAAATGGGACCAGGACACGGGATAGATGAAAGACATTATAACTGATAAATGACTCAAGACGACAAAATAAGACATGACAAAGGTAATAACCGGGGCCGGAGTAACTACTCTGTAAATCAAAACAGCCAGCCCAAACAAGACAAACGAGATTCGACCAAAGAGATGACTTAGTGTATGTCTGTCTTTGTACTCAAAATCCACCTGTGTTTTAATGTTTCATGAAATTAGCAAAAACAGTTAAGTGTATTTTCAGGTTAGGGCCCTCATAAACAGGTGTGCAGATAACCTGAGTTAATCAGTGTTGATATAAAAAAGTCAGCCTAATAAAATGTTCGTTCCTACATAGTCAGGTGATATATTTATTTCGTTCAAAGACACCTAACTGTCCCTGCCTTTGATCTGTTTTCCAGCTAGCAAATAACGATTATTTAACTAATAACGTACCTATATCTTAACAAATTAGAGTAACTTTCACTATATTTCAAAAGGCGTATACAGGTTAGTTAGTAACTGTGCTAATATAACGAAGTTGGACCGTTGTAATCTTAAATAATTGATTATTCCGTATTGTCGCCAAAAAAATGTTATCAAGACGACCTCTTCGATACCAACACATTAGCATACATGAATACAAACAAGGACCGACCTGGTGTGACAATGTACGCTATCTTGGAAATTATGAAGTAACATCTGTTTCCATACGAAGATTTCTTTCGTCTTAGCCTTTGACCTGCCATCAAGTGATTGTATGTCGATCTGTCACAATTTAATAACAATATCTCATACATTTAATGGCTGAATTGCTCACAAAGACATAAAAGACAGTACCCAAGTATTTTATGTGGCACAGGATACACTTCTTAATTTGGAGCATTTGGTGTTACTTTCGGTACTGTTCATCAGTGCGTACAGAAGTACCACTGTATTTTTTAGGATATGAAGGTTTTCTTTGCTCACTGTTCTACGTTTTCCGTTCAGAGTTGTCTTCCTGTGAACTCGTCTTTGTAAAACCTTGACCGCTACGAGGACGATACAAAAAATAATAATAATAAAATACGTGTTCGAACGTATTGCTGGATTACAGCAATCTCTAATTCATTGAAGCACTGTAGACTTGTTAGCACTCTACCAGAAGGAATGAATATACGTCTTCGGTCAACTGGACTATAATCAAACAAATACCAGCCCGGTTTTGTTTATTAGATTAGATCGATTGAGATATATTCAAAGAATTAAAAGAAGTATTTACAGTTGAATATTGCCCGCTGATCTATTACAAATACTCGGGATTTCCCCTTGAGTTAAAGACGTCACCTGACGTTAAGGGAATTCGATTGGGGCTAATTCAGGGCACTTCTGTAAGCTTACGTGTGACAACACTCAGTAAATAATGAAACAAGCAATACACTGCATTTCTTTATACCAACCATGAAAAATATTGAAAAAAAGCTATGCAGGTAGAATATCATGAATTCTTATTTAGCATGTGATGTTCATTAACTACTTTATATAATGTGAGAATAAATATATGTTGACTTTTTTTTCTAACTGTCATTACTTTTCACCAAATCTTTTATCATAGTGTAGTCAAGGCATTTTTATAGCAATACCGCTATATATTACAAAAATATATAAACAAAAAAAGAAACTAATTGTTGCAATGTAGAGAAAAATGATTTTGTTATTTCGAATGCATTTAAATGTTATATTCAATAACACATTGTGCACCGCTCAAGACAAAAAAAGAACAACACCTTTTTACCATTTTTTAATATTAGATATATCGAAAACATGTGATTATATAAGTAGAACGTGTACAGTCTGTGGAGTTGCTATGTTTAAGTGGTTATATAAAATAGTTCGAATCTTGATCAGTATCGGGCTAAAGGTTATTTTAACACTGATGTTTGTATCAGCACAAGAATACGATCTGATTTAAAAAAAATTCATTTCAATGTTATCGTATTTGATTATAGCTGCATCACATGCACTGTACCGTCCCAACATCCGACCCAGATGTGTCCACACCTGTCTACACACAGCCATTTGCATTTTTACTCCGTAAGTGTTGTCCAGGAGACATTTTGCCTTTCTCTCATTCTCCGAAAGGACGTATACATGGCTAGTGTAGTAGTCTGGTATAAACACTCTGTCATATCTATCACGTGCTATATTGCATTGCGTTGTCTTTCTTAACTTCTGACCATTGTTCAGTTTCCCACTCCACTTAAATATGACCTGATCAGCTTTATTAAGAACAACCTTTTTATTACAGTTATTAACATCATGACCAGTGGTGACAGCAATACTTCCTGTTATCAAACATACGACACTGAGACCATCAACTCTACACGAGATTTGTCTGATCCTCTCCCCGGACATGTTAAGTACCTCCATTGTTGTAGTGCGAGAAGTAACGAACACATCATCACTGACACTGATACCACAGGCTTTTAACGGACTATACCACATTACGTATCATGCAGAAACAGCGATACTTAAAAAATAATTAGACAACATACACTCAACAAACTACGTCACCAATCGAGGAAGTCACTTTTAGCAGTGTGCACGGACGTTTTTAAAATGCTGATGGTAGATTAACAATTTAGACCTACTCTGTTTCCTAGCAATATCTGTGTCCTATATAAAAGTACGTTATTTTGATCAAGTACTAACTGTCATATAAAAACAAAGTGCGATATAATCTTTAACGCGTTTGGCATAAGTAACACCTATATCCAATAAGAATAGAAGCAGTAGATTGTGTGATAATGCTTTTCAAAACGCTGTTTAATCTTATGAAATAAGGTTTGTTTGGAAAGGGTTCCTAATGTGTTGGCACGGTATATAACAAAACGAACCATAGCAATAATACATTTTCCCTTATAAAAGGGTTGTTGATGATTCCGTTTTCCATCAAGGAAAGTATCATCTATTTAACATTCATTTTTATCACATAATTCGCATGATATACAGTGAAGTCGCCCGTGTATTATTTAACATATGTCACCAGTATAATATACAAATGGGGCGTTTTCATTTACTGTGCCAATCAGAAATCAGTTGTGATGTCATAATCTGGACAATGACGTGACGTGATCAATTGTGAATGGCGCAACAAAATGGCTTCAAAATCTGTCAAACTCTCAGTTTTTGTAGTTATGTGATAAAAGTATCGCCAAGGCTCACAAAGATGAAAACTCCTCTAACTTGTTTCATAAAAACTCATATGAAATGCAAACTTATTTCGTTACATCGTTATGCATACCATTTTGTAGTTAATTGTACAATTGAAGACAGAGGTAGGTAGCTTCATATGAAGCCACTTCGGAGAAACTCGTCAGATGCCCCCTCCCCGAACCCAACCTCTGTCCATTTTATAGTTCATATTTATTTCAACATTCTGGTACAGCTGGCCCAGAACATTACATACAAGTGTGTCTCAATGTATAAATAACTACATTTGACCAAACACGTTCACCGCCCATTTAATCATTCTCAATTATATTTTAGGATAGCGTTAATGTTAGAACAGTGCCACTCCAGTTTTCATCGCAATACGATTTTTTAAAACGTCTTATATCAATAAGTTGTAGGGTTGGTTGTTTTATCATGTGTTTCAAACTAAAATATGGTAACAGTGTGAAAGCTATACAGCTGTGTATCATTAATGTCTACTCGAGTTGAGTAGTATCATATAACATATAACAACCACTGACAAATACATGCAATAGATTTTGATCTTTAAATTTCCCCACAAGCCTACGAAAGTCCTTTATGGTCTTGTTTATATATTTGTCCCAGGTACGTCTTTTACCTGTATTGGAAATCTCTGACTACACTGAACTTAAGAGTCTGTCGGCTCTAGATGTGCACGGTGCTTATTGTTGCTATGATACACTGATAAGATATAGGACAAATCATGTTAAGCTCTACACAGCACGTATAATTCATTATGGTGGTCATGTACTTTCAATTACAACACACTGCACTTTAAACAGCGTTTTTTCAAAAGGTAACATTAAACGGAGATATTCATGTAATTTATAACAGACCAACGCAGACACCCATAATCTGTCGAATATGTTTACACCTGTAAACACAAATACGTTGCGTGACTGCTGATCAGTAAATATCTCCAAGTCGAAAACTGACAAAACTTAACAGTCGTTACATGAACAAGGTACAAGTATTTGACATGTTATGAATTGT
>JAULCA010437543.1:0-10924 GCA_032360845.1 Crassadoma gigantea | reverse complement strand
TTTCTGTCCATCGACCAAACAGACCATACTTTGTGGCACACATGATGTACATGCTGTTTTCTGTCCATCGACCAAACGGACCATACTTTGTGGCACGGATGTGGTATATGCAGTGTGTTCTCCTTTGCCATGATAAAGCATATGCGCTGTATACTGGGAAGGCATGCATGAAGCCTGTCTGCCATTTTCTTGTGGAGGCCGCCAATCTAACCAGAAAAGGTTGTTTCCCTAAGTCTGATAAGCAAACGTACAGAAACAAAATTCTCGAAATTTTACTTACGCAGCATGCGCAGTACCATCAAGAAGTGAAAGTGTATGCTGTAGGTAATAACTCTGATAATGGAGGTTTCACACAGAATGAGCTGGCAGTCTCAGATCACCAGTCGCCTCTCCTGTTATTTAATCCACAACAGCACCAACAAAATCCTGCTGAAGTGGAAGTCCTTGAAGGTCCAATACATCATCCCACACAGAATGATGCTGGTGTGCTGGCTATCACAGACCAGGACTCGCCACTCCAGTTATACAATCAGGATCAACACCAACAAAATCCTGCTGAAGTGGAAGTCCTTGAAGGTCCAATACAGCATCCCCAACAGAATGATGCTGTTGTGCTGGCTATCACAGACCAGGAGCCAGTTGCAAACATCAACAATCAACAACAGCAATGATCATTGGGCAGTGGTTCTCTATACAGATCAGAATCAATAACTTGCACTGGGGATTGCTGTTGCATTTGTTGTAATGGTAATACTAACTAGAAATGTTGAGAACAATTTGACAGGCTTTTCACAGAAGTCTAAATATAGAATACAAAGGGAGATAACTCATATTAAGATTTCTTTCAGTTAGCTCATTTTGTACAGGAGACTGCACATTGCACCATCTATTCAGATTAAACTTTAATCCATATATCACAATACATTGTAAATGATTACCTACTCTGAGCTCGTGCTGGCCATAAGGAACCACAGAGGAATAGTTGTACCATTTTGGCTTATATTGGCTTGATAGAATTGGAGAAGATCAATAAAGACTATACTCATAATGTAACATATCCAAACTTTCACCCCTATACAAAATCCGAAAGTTGACATTTTTGGTAAAACAACATGAAAGAAAAATTCTTTTAAACGTACACAGCAATTCCCCCACTAATCCTATCTGATCGTGATTTTACAAAGGGGTCATGGAATTTTGAATTAAAACGTTCACTTGATCTTTCTGTATTTGGTGATAACCAAGTTTCAGTAAATGATAAAGTATCATATTGTTGTAGTTCACTAAAAATTTAAACAGTTTTCGGTAATAAACTATGGACGTTGTAATGAACTAATGATAAATAATCTTGATTAAGAATCATTAAATCAGAAAAGGAAGAGGAATATTCAGGACCTGGGTTACTTTCAACATCTCCACAGCGAAGGAATAATTTTAGAAGACAGGTAAGTAATAAAATACACATTATAGATGAAAAACTTTCTACGGCATATACACACACGTATACAAAGTTTGGGCACGACCCAAAACGTGCGAAATGGTAAATAATGTAAAAAAAGAAAGTATTAAACCGTATACTTAAAGATTACTATTGTAGTATCAGTGTGATCGTTCAATTTCTTAATATTCACAAATCCTTAGAAGATTTATTCTCTACAAGCATATAAATAATTATTATGATAGGTGGCGCATTGATTTTGTATACTAAAAGTAAATTGATTCCTAAAATACAAAATAAATCTAGTTGTTTTCTCAAAGGTAACCGACTTGACCTCACATGATAAAAACCGATACGGACACGGTGAGATAAATAGTCAACAGACATTATATAATACCATACACATATTAAGGGTATCTCCGTGTCCAAAAATAACCAGTTCGCAACAGCCGAGGTTCACATGTTAAAAAATAGCACCATTCGATTACATAATAAATAGAGCTTGTTACTGTAGTACGGCTGATTTATAAGTAGTATGCATTAGGTAAGTTTCGTGATTCAACACAGTACAAAACCTTAATAGGGTGTAACAAAATAGTAAAAAAGAAATTGGAAATAGAATATTGCCTCGAATGAACATTGGGTATTGAGGAAACCCTAATTTAGCCTGCTTTATACACAACATACGGTATATACTAACAATTATATATTCTACACAGTGCAGTTACGACCATAGACTACAAAGTGCAGTTACGACCATAGACTACAAAGTGCAGTTACGACCATAGACTACAAAGTGCAGTTACGACCATGGACTACAAAGTGCAGTTACGACCATGGACTAACAGTGCAGTTACGACCATGGATTAAATCGTTAACCTTAAACATGATATAATGTTTATAACATACGTATTTCTACGGGTACGACCCCTGCACGCACTAATGGTCACATGTATTCCGCTCACATAACATATGTATACAAACATATACATATACACGCATTCCTTATCCAACAGTCACAAACACACACAGTCACACTCATATCCACGTACAAACGAACGACCCTTGCACGCGCTAACGCGCATTCCTCAAAACACACACCCACATACACCCACACAGCCACACCCACACACGAACCTACATTATTATGCATGGTAACATGACGAAAACAAAGTGAGTAAACTATAATGTAATCAATTTTGATAATAATAATTGCATAAACGACACACGCATAGACCTACGTTAGTGAAGTTAACAATAATTTCTTATACAGAAAATGTAAGTTTGGAGAGGACACTTCGATAGAAATCAATAAGTCTATTACTGTATGTACGTAACTAGATATAACCAGATTGACGGTTTATGTAATTACAGGTAAGTGTACGTATACTATATGGTATGTGTACAAATGATAATGTACACATATACAGAACACGAAAAAGTGTCAACATACAAACCTGACTCCACACAAAAAATTCAATTATTAGTACCATCAGTTAATTATTACATGTACATCACTAGATATAATAAGATTTGACGTTTTATTAAGTTTTCATGTAAGTATATAACCATTTCATGAAAGAGAAATTGTTGCTGTATAGTACATGTACAGTAGTAACTTAGTCTGTTTGGTCACCATGTGGTGGACAGGGCATACCTACACAAGTCCTTCTCCATAAAGATCTGGTGGTTCCAGTCCGATCTTTCCTTCACCATCACCTTCCCGTCCCAGGTCCAGGTCTGCACCACTGAGCTGGACGGATTCTTCACCAACTGCCGGCAATGAAACGCAAGTTTATCGCGATGTGTGGTAAGATCCTCATTTCCCGACACAGACTTTGTAGCAAGACAATCTCTGAATTTCTTACTGGATTTCAGAAATGTACGTTTAGTCTCATATGACCTCAGTATCATGATAATCTGACGACGTTTGGACCCTCGTTTTAACGGGATTTCCAACGCGGTGTGACCAGTCTATATCATTAGCACTAACAGATATGCCAGCTTAGTCGATGACATCCAGGACCAAAGCAGTAGTATTTTCTTGTTGGGATTCGGGGTTCCGAGAAATTCTAACCAAAGGCCTACGACTGTATTGTTCCAAATCGTCCAGTTTCAGTCGTAGGTCTTGGTTCTCTAGCTTCATGGCGTCTAGTTCGGCCCTTAGGGGTGCCATTTCCTTTTGTATGAAACTAGAAATTCCTGCTACAAGCATGTCTCTGACGGCCACAGCTACATGTCTCTGACGGCCACAGCTACATGTATATCTTAAATATTATCTGGTGAGAGATTGACATTGTAAGCTTGAGGACTAGGGGCATGGCCTTGGGGATAGCCATTATTTCGAGTGGATTCAGAATCCATGGTTGATAGTACGAAAACAGCTTATACATGAACAATTTTGTCAGCTGACGGAGCGCGCACATAAAAATGTAAACAAACAGGTGTGTACAGGTAAGGCATACTAGTATACAGGTAAAACACACTGTCGTGGTAAACAGGCGTGACGAACACGAACGTGTACACGAGCGTATACGTCATATAACATGGCGACCTCAGGATACGATACAGTTTTTCAACATGTAATAACAGCAATGCATGATGAAACTATTGAAGACCATCTGTACGAATCCATTCCAGAGTTAGTATATTACCATAATCCAGCTCATTTAACGAAACAAACAAAAATAATGCGCTTTACATTTTTGTTCTAATAATTCATTCAAAACATGAAACATGAACTATTCCAGCCGTTGAATTAGAAGAGTTCAAATTTGTCTTTAGGGGTGAATGGGTTAATCAAACATTCAATTTTAAAGTTAGCGATTTCAATTTTCTCATACCCTCAATTTTCCAGGATTGTCCCCTCAGCCCTTGCGTGAATTAAAGTATGTGTACACAAATTCATTTTATAGATTTTAACCTGTCAATGTTTAATATTCCACTCGCCCTAGCACCGTGAAATGTTACATTCCGATGGGTAATATGAACCACGAGTCCCTGTGGGAAACTTACCAAGTGATGTTGATAAAAAAACATACGAAACGTATGGAAGGGGATCACCGCCATAATTTTTTTAAATAAATTAGTTACTTCTGGTTTTGAATCTAATTCTATGTACATTTGTATTATTTCCATAGTGGATAAGTGTCTATTTTCCATGCTTTGTACATTTGTGTTGTTTCACTGGTTAACAAATCTATTGTGTGTTCATTCCATGCTATGCTAGTTTCACCGATCGCGATTTCGTGTATAAAAGTTTGAAACTAACGTTTATGATGGAGCGCCGCTAGTTTTACCGATTACTATTTCGTGTTATCTCGTTGAATTCAATCCATTTCAGACTTACGTGATGTATCTAATCAGTAAATTGTATCGGTTGATTTGATGCTTTCGTCACTTTTATAAAAACACTAATTCGAAACTAGCTTTTTATTCAGGAATAGCTAGCTAATCAACTAGTAAGCTAGTAACCCAGTACATAAAATACGAGAGGTTTCCTCATTATGACGACAAGCGGCGCTACGGTCGTCTTAAATAAACACGGACCGCTCTTCAACGACATCCGAATCACCATACTAGCGGAATGTCGTTATTTGTTTTGCGTTTTGACTTTTGTATTTTTAAGTTTTACAATTTATTACTACCAAAATTAAATATTTTGACGCCGTCAATATTGATGTAGATTGGAACAGTGCGAGAATACCTTTAAGGGCGTGCACAAAAACAATTAGACTTGCTCAAGTCTAGAAAAAAAACCACAAACTGAATGCGAGTCGAATCTTCACACTTTGACAGTGTAAAGCTTGTCTTCCTAATGATCATATAATTGAGTGGCATTTTTACTGAAAATCATTCCAAACTCTCCAAACGTGTAAAATTACTCTAAACATGTTTCTTATGCGTTCTTAAAGCTACTACATGTATGTGTTATTCTTTTTTTTTTAGTTTAAACTTATTCTTGAACTACTCTTATATATGTGCGTAATTATGCTTCTTAACACCATAGCTGTTTTTATATGTATATGTTTTTATATGTTTCTTGTTAAATATCTGTGTTTTGTCGGAATAAATATTCTTGTATCTTGTGTATCTTAATGTTGGTCCAAATTTTGCTGTAACAAATTCTCAGGTCCCTGTGGGAATGGATTGTGACACCGATCCATTTATACATCCTTTGCAAACTTTGTTGAGTAGGACTGGGAATCATAAATGTTACTTGCGAGCAGAGTCACATACCTCTCTGTTGCGAGTCAAACATACAAAGATGAATAACAACATACATATTTACATCAGTCAATGGGTTTAATTATATAAAAAAATATCAATATGCATAAAAGTTGACAAGTACTCACTATGACAAAGTATGCTGCCATTACATATATCTAGTCTACATACATGATCCCGGTACATATATCTGATGAAACAATTTCAAAATACCTTTATTTAAAAAAACAATACCGAATAAGATATAATCATCATGAAACATCGTGACTCAAGACCACTTTTAAGGAAACTGATGTCTGTTTTTGACACCTGTGACCTTGAACGATGGTCTAGGTAATCTACATCAAGAAACTTTAAAGTACATGTATTTATTCCACCGCTTGCTGGCCAAATATAAGGGCCCTGTGCTTTTCAGGTGAAAAAGGCCATTAAAGAAAAAGTTGAGAGACTTACGACAGACACTTCACTATACCATAAAGTTACGACAGCTCATGAAGTTCTGAACCATAATATTTGTCTTTCCTTCATTCTGACTGTATGGCCAAATCAGAAAAATCACAACAATAATCAATCAATAGCCACAATATACATGTCAGTGGTCAATGCTCTTTTTAATTCATGTCCAACAATATGGTATTTTCATCATCACATATACAGCAATGTCTTGTCTTCTCCACTCAAAGGTTTAGGAATCCTAGAAGGACAAAGATCTTGCATTGTCTTACAGGACACTGCATCCTGATGGTCTGTAACTTTTGTCAAGAAAAGTTGGAATGTTCTGAAGAAAAAAAAATATTGTCATGAATCATGGACATACATGTTGACACTGTAGATATGGTGGTTGTAACTGTTTGATATGCTTTGTTGGGAAAATAGCAATATGTACTCTGAGAGGTCAACAATTCAATTTTTGAAATTTTACTAAAAGTTAGTTTGTACTTAACAAACAATAAACCATAATAATATATCCTGAATATATCAGCATCATTTCATAGAAGAAACATACAATTATATACCGATCCCGCTGTGTTTATAATACATTTATAAAAGGACTAAATTATTATAAAGGCTTTACAGAATATAACACCTCATTTTGAATTTACTTGAGAAAGCTTCTGTTGAAGAGGACAAGTAACAAGTTGAAACTGTGATGACTTATCCATATAGATCTTATCATTCCATTAACGTAACTTAACAAAATATTCAATTATTTTATTATCAGCATGAAGTTTAATTGTAGTGTGTTTAATATGTTTTTGTATTGAATGTCACCTTATCTGGCTTCAAAAGCATTATCTGATGGTCAGTTTACTGGAAGTAGTATATTGATGGATGAATGATTGCGTAATTATGCAGTCTATAATTATATGCTGCTTAAATATTATTGAATTTAATTTACTGAATCAATAAACACAGTTAGTAACTAAACACTAGGTTACCTGCTTCAGTATTTTACAACATTAACTATGACATAAATCATATAACAAATATTCAGCCAAACAAGAAATGTTGCTTGTCTCAGTTACCCTCCCTCATGATTTGTGCCTTCTCCCTTTTTTTGTCAAAATTTCAAGGAAGTACTCTAAAAGCCACTTCCTACATAAGCGTTGTGAAAGAAAAAGTTACACATACCAGTATACAAATAGTTTTAAACATCGTGAAACATGATAAAATTCTTTATGCACTACCTCCACTGTTCAGGAATTGCCTCTTCCGTTAGGAAATGTTCAGGGTATCAAGGAAGAAGATGGTCTGCTGTCAAAACCAGTGATCAGGTTGGCAAACTGGCACTTAACAACACTTAATGCTGACCGAACCAGACCTACAACAATTTTGTAATTGAGATTTCAGTAATATTTGCTAAATTTTGTACATATTGCACATGGAAAATTAAAATGACTTAGATCAAGTTATTCCAACTAATTGGTCAGCAATATTGACATCCAATAGCACTCATGATCAATAACCAATGCCCCATATATATAACTTTATAAATTTATCATCTCCTATTTGAGACAATTAAATTTAAATATGACATCTGCAGAAGATTCAAATCTGGAATTTTATGCAAATTTCAGGCTGTTAGTTTTTTAAACAAGCTGTTCACTGTGTGCTATTCTGAATATGATATTTGCATCCACTTCCCAAATTTATCAAAATTAATTATGGTCCATGAACAGGAAAAAAATTATGATCACAGGTGTTTGAAATTCTGACTGTAAATTGAGATCAAAATAATATAAAAAAATAAGGTTATTAACTACTTTTTTGAATAATAATACAACGGAATTACATTAGATCCAAGTCCATGCTATCTAAGTCCGTGATAATACCCATATTTTTTAAATGATTTTTGTCTCAATTTTAAGTCACTGGTTTGGTTTTGAATTAAATTTGTTTCACGTCCTATTAACAGCTGATGTCATTTAAGGACGTCCTCCCCTGCACAGGGGCTTGTATAGACTTTTATGTTAAAATTAGCTAGAAATACATTTATATAAACATTATGTATTTCTAGCTAAATTTATCATAAAAGTCTATATGAGCCCTTGTGTCCCCCGTGTGCAAGATGCATGCGTGTAGTGTATGCGTGTAGGCAGGTCACATTATACCGATAACGAGCGAACTTGTCAACCCACTCCTAATTTTCTGAGCGTTAAGCAGGAGTGAAAATTACAATTTTTAAAGACTCAAATAAATGGTATGTCTCGGCCAGGGAACAGAACCAAAGCCTTCCTCACCGGAGTGTACTCTCAACAAATGGCCAAAAGTGAGGCATTGTCAAGAGAGACATTAGGAAGAAGAAAGTTATTAAGAAATAACAGAAAAGATAAGGTCCCAAATTTAGTCGCCTCTTACGCACGATCATGCAATTGAGGGCAGCAGATACAATCCTAACGTTACACCCTCCTACACTGCAGGGACCTACACTAGCCTAGAGCCACGGAGTCAGAATTCCAAACGCTTGTGATTGGATACTTGACATCAAAGCTTTATTTTCTTCTCAAACAATATACCTATTAAACGTGTCGCACCCTTCCTAGACCTTGTGCTGTGACTAATATCAGTACTGTACTCCATATATATATATGTATACACAGCATCTGTATTTCAGAAATGCATAACGAACCCGTGTGTGCTACAGCAGGCCTTGGGTTAACATGATTTTGCCAGTTACTAACTATATATGAAGGATTTCGTTATAGCTACGACATCCTAACTACTAGATATAAATGACGATTTTCTGCTGCGCTACAAACAATTTTGGCTCAAACTTACAGTTCAATTGCTGTCATAACCAAAACTTACCGTACTGTTGACTGCATTTTCCAAAATCAACTGCCACAGTCGGATATGCTTCCGGTTTATGGGGAGCGATCATTATTTTCGGCGAATTTCGATGGCGATTTAAGTGATTTAATGAATTCTAGAATTCTAGTTCCTCATTAAGACGACAAGCGGCGCTCCATCATAAACGTTAGTTTAGAACTTTTTATACACGAAATCGCGATCGGTGAAACTAGCATAGCATGGAATGAACACACAATAGATTTGTTAACGAGTGAAACAACACAAATGTACAAAGCATGGAAAATAGACACTTATCAACTAGGGAAATAATACAAATGTACATACAATTAGATTCAAAACCAGAAGTAAATAATTCTATATCTTATCAACTAGAGAACTATTACAAATGTACATAGAATTAGATTCAAAACCAGAGGTAACTAATTCTATAACTTATCAACTAGGGAAATAATACAAATGTACATACAATTAGATTCAAGACCAGAAGTAACTAATTGATAAAAAAAAAAAATTATGGCGGTGATCCCCTTCCATAGAAACGTTTGGTTCACATACTGGTGTTTCATTGTATAATGACGAAGCACCTCCTCCGCAGTGACGCATTCTGTCGCTCACATCATATGTCAATGCAAAAACTATCATCAGCCGTCATGAATTATTGAATACAGCACGGGGATAGATCAACACATATGCAATTAATGAAATTACTACCGATAAGATCAGTTTGCCAATGAGCTGAATAATGTTACTCGGGCAACTTAAAGCTAACGCTAGCTCCCTTGGGGTTCCCATAAAATGGTACATGACGCGACCTATGAACGTCGACGACTGGTCTAATTCATCACAACGCTTTTGTTAATATAATGTTCATAGATCGGTCTTCGGACCAATTTGCTCCATTGGACAAAAAACATTCTAGTTGTGTTCACGTAAATGACGATTCAAAATTACTAGGATTTCACATGAAAATAAAAAAGGCTCCGAATAAAACCAGTTGTTGATATAAATAGGTTCAGGGCACTTGTTAGAAAAAAGGGCCAAAAGAACTTGATACCGGCTATTGTAGTAATGAAGGCGAAGACAAACCAGTCGGTCCGGAAGAGCTAGATGTACATCAAATTTAAACTATTTGATATCAGAAAGGGAGGAGACGTCGAGAGACCATAAAAATGTATCGGTATGTTTATATGCAGGCGGATGGGGTGTTCTAAGCTTCGTAACCCCCTGTCGTTTTCTTCATCCGTTACGATAAAGTGGTTGCCTGTATAGAGTATGAATCCCGACTGTTGCTGATGCGACTCCTGCGGTTTTTATACTGCTCAGTACATGAACTCGCGGGTTATGTGTCCAAGTTTCCAGCTATTAGAGCAAACTATGGAACAAAAAGGTAGAAAGAATAATCTATTTATATCTAAATAGATATGGATCCTGTGTGGCTGAATTATTACAAAATAAACTATCCTTAACGTTAGCAAGACCTATTGCCGTCCCGCCAAGTAAGTCAGCAGGGCGAAAATTGTGGAAACAAATAATACTTGTATAGGAAAACGCATTCGGAACACCTCGCTTTCCTGATTACAGTTCCTTCCTTCGATGATGACCGAATCGGCCGGGGCGTTCCGAATTACACACGCAGACAAACACGAGAACGCTGGCGTCTTTTCACTAGCGTAAAGAAACATAATGCGACATAAACACATATTCAAATGAATTATTAAATGTGCCGACATACTATGACTCAGGCCGACGTTCACTATACTCATATACACTCTCACACACGTCGCCTAATCGTAATGTCCCTGCAGGTAGGGCGTAAGAATTGTACCTGCTGCCCCCATTGCATGATCGTAAGAGGCGACTAAGTATGGGTTCTTATCTTTTCTCTTCTTTCTAAACAACTTTCTTCTTCCTAATGTCTCCCTTGACATTGCCTCACTTTTGGCCATA
>JAULCA010437542.1:0-18535 GCA_032360845.1 Crassadoma gigantea | reverse complement strand
TGTCTTTTTGAATTGATACGACTATATGTGCAGTGGCTGTCTGTATGTCTTCCTATAATTATTTATCTTTCTGTACTTATATGACTACAGTGTCTGTCTCTCCCTGTAATGGTATAGCTAGGCTCGTTTTGTACTAAATGACTACAGTGTCTGTCTGTATGTCTGCCTGTTATGGTATATCTAGTCTCGTTCTGTACTGATTTGACTACAGTGTCTGTCTGTGTGTCTTTCTGTTACGGTATAGCTAGTTTCTTTCTGTACTGATATGACTGCTCTGTCTGTATGTCTTCTTGTAATAGTATAGCTTGTGTCTTTCTGTACCTATATGGCTACATTGTCTGTATGTCTGCCTGTAAAGGTATAGCTAATGTCTTTCTGTACTGATATGACTACATTGTCTATCTGTTATTCTGCCTGTTATTGTATCAACAGTGTCTTTCTGTATTTATAAGACTACAGTGTCTGTTTATACCCGTACATTACAGACCTACCGAAAAAGATAAACTGAATGAAAAATGCACTTTCAGTTGGAATATCTGCGCATTTCTATACTCCCCATGATCATATACTTGTAATTTCCCAAAACAATATCATGACTTCTGCAATTCTGTAATTGCGTGGAGTTTCTCTTGGCCTGACAAATTGTACAGACCCGTACAAAAGAACGGAAAATACGTCATCAGCAAATACAAGATAAGAAAATGGTTACAACGACAAGAGCCACACAGCCTTCAGAGATCACTCCGACGTCCATTCAAACGAAATAGGATCGTTGGGACCGGGATCGAAGACCAGTGGTCTGCGAATCTGACGGACATAGTCAAGTTCAAGTGTAAAACGACGATTATTCCTACGTACTTGTTGTCATAGACGTGTTCTTTAAATATCTGTGGATGTTGTCACTCAAAGACAAGAAAGGGGTATCTATAGCAAAGGCACTACAGGATATTTCATATGAGGGGAGACAACCCAGTCGGATCCGAACCGACAAGGGCCAAGCATTAATTCAAAGGAGGTTAATGCGTTCCATGGCAATTAGAAATAGGGCATACAGCATTTTTATGCCCAAAACGAATCAAAAGCTGCCGTGGCGGAGCATGTCATCAAGACTATATAATCCAGATTGTACAGCAATTTCACGCATAGAAGATACTATGAATACGTAAAGAAACTACAAACGTTTGCCGACAGCTATCATCAGACTATCACAGGACGATCGGTATGGCCCCAGCATTTTTCATTTCACAAAGATTTTTTTGAACTAAAATTCAAAGGGATTGGGCAGCAGGCTGAAGCCTAATTAAGCCCTCTCCCGAACTGTGGCCCCAGCAGATGTAACTAAAGACAAGGAAACGTCTGTCTGGTGGAGAATGTATTAGCCGAAAAAGCAGCAAGTCTTACAAAAAGCAAAGAAGGTTCGTAAGCCGTTCAAATTCATAGTGGAAGATAAAGTAACGTTGTCTCATCTGGGGAATCTATTTAGGAAAGAATACGACAAAAAATGGGCAGGGGAGATATTTACCGTTTCTCAAGGGACTTTACCGGTGTAGAGAGTCCAAGACTACGATAGGGACGAGATCAAAGGCCCATTTTATCAGTATGAGCTACAGAAAGTGGATGGTTCTAGAGTGTTGGTAAGGATTATATAGGGTAGTGCATCGGATGACCCTGCGCCAGAACCAGTATTTTTACACTACTTTGGAACTTTAATAGGGACAAGAAAACGTAAACATAAGAAAGCTAGGTGTACTCAGAACCAAATTCATTAGAATAAGTTTAAACAGTTAATAAATTCTTGTGTTGATGACATAAGAAAATTTAAGGCAAATTATTGTACTAAACTAGATAATAAACTTAATCTAACAAAATCTTCTTCACAGGAATGGTGGAAAATGACTAACAAGTTTACTGGGCTTACAACGAAATCTTTCTCCATCCCTCCCTTATTAGGTAATGATGTGGTAATTAACGATAATAAATTTAAAGCTGAAGCATTTTATTCCTACTTCTCCCAATATTCCACTATAAATAGTTCACAAGTCACACTACCTTCAGACAACACACTCAATATAACACCACAAGATGCAATAATTTTTCTCGATGTATCAAAGGCAACCGGTCCTGACTGAATACAGAAATTTATGTGAGTTACTTTATTGTATTCTCAATCATTCTATTAAAGATAGTATTTATCCAGAGAGCTGGAAAATTGTCAATGTGACATCCTTTAAAAAAAAAAGATAACAAAACTAATCTGTCTTATTACGGACCCATTTCTCTCATAAGTATTGTCGGTAAGCTTATGGAACATTGTGTTTTTAAATATGTGTACAATTTTCTCATAGAAAACATTTTCTTCAGAACTCCAGTCTGGGTTTACTCTATATACCCAAAGAAATCCGTGTAGTCTTCTGTGATATAAATAAAGCGTTCTACAGAGTTTTACACGAAGGGTTGATATACAAGCTGAAAATTCTGGTTTATCGGGTAAAATTATCAAATAGTTTGAAAGTTATCTGGAAAAGAAAACAGAAAGCAACGAGTAGTTTAAGGCGGGAAATTTTCAGATTTTCAGAAAATATTACGACTGATGTTCCACAGGGATCAATACTTGGGCCTTTTTTTATTTCTTGTTTACATAAGCGATATTAATGATAATCTTAAGATGTAAAGTTAAACTTTTTGCAGACGATACATCTCATAACATAGTGCGCAATCCTAATGTGGCTAGAAATATGTCAATAATTTAATTCTATTCAAGAATTGGCTGATAAATGGCGAGTAACTTTCAATCCAAACAAGATCGAAAGGTTACCTATAAGTCGTAAAGCTTTGAAACTTGCCATGGTGATTATGTATATAAATGATAGTGTTATTCCTGCAGTGTCTAGTCACAAACATCTTGGTGTTTGGTTTTCGTCAATTTTTTCAATCATATGGTATAATCTGCTTCAAAACGTCTAGATGTATTAAGAACAAGGTGAAATTAAGATTTGATAGAAATTCTTTACAACAAATTTATTAGACCCATACTGGAATATGCTGACATATTCATGGACAATATACTAAATCATTTAAGTGAGAAACTATAAAGTTTGCAACTAGAGGCAGCCAGATTTGTTACAGGGGTTTCCAAATTTTCTAATAAAGAACTTCTGTATAAAGACACGAAATGGGAAAATCTAGCTGATCGTCGTAAAAAAAATCACAAATTAATATAGTTTCATAAAACGGTCAACAAAATATCGCCTAACTGTCTATCTTCTCTAGTCCTTTCAAGAATTTCCGACAATCGTACATACATGTACAAGACAAGAGTATCTTACATCAAACTGTACAAACACAAACAAACTTATACCAATGAATCTTTTTTGCCTTAATCAATTCGCCTCTGGAATTAACTACCACTAAATATTAAAGAAAAATCATCAGTTAATGTACTTAAATCACAGCTGGATAAAACAGTATAGTAGAGGTGTTTTAGGTGCGCCAGGCCTCATTTGGACTCAAAAGACCAATTTAGACTCACAAGACTCAGTTTGACCCACAAGACTCATTTAGACTCAGAAGACTCAGTTGGACCCAAAAGACTCAATTTGAACCCACTAGACTCAATTCGGACCGACAAGTCTCATTTGGACATACATGTGCAGCTAGACCCAATGATATTTTAGATCATGACCAGGTAGCACAATATCGAAAAGTCAGTTTTTACAAAGTGTTGTCTTCACCCGCTTGACCTATTTAAACCTAGTAACCCTTTTGATCATCTGTAAATTGCCGAGTGTATCCATGCGACAAACGCCTCCATACCTTTGATGAATAACAGTGCTAAACTATTGTGATCAGATAGCACTTCAATGGTAACAAAGCTGAGCTCAGCGATCAGATCGCTCAATGTTAACTAGTCACACAGTGCTTTTATTATAACTCAACCTGCATAAAATACAACTTTTTCCTCAATCGAGATGAGATCACACAGTTTACTAGAACGAATATTCGTACCCTGTCTACACTACGCTCAGACACGACCATCTGTCAGAAATCATCCATCTGTGTCGTCCAGAGCTACGTAATCGCAGCTAACAGTTTACCTTAACCATACATCCGATACGCCGCTAGCTAACCCTTGCATGACAACATTAAAATCCCAGCCAAAAAAAAACAAATGTCATTCAACCTATGGGTATATAATTTTATTCTTGTCTTGGCATATTCATATTTTTGCCTGGACATATTTCCGCAGATAATGTGCATCAGCATTACCAAAGTATAAGGTATTACACCACTACAAACACCACCTACACACTTCCTAGTTTTACCCCTCCATACAGGTGCCCAACCTAGGCTCTCACACCCTCACACAAATAAGCAGTACGCCAACTCTTATTTTCGAAATATATATATAAGGGTTTAATCATATACTTTTTACATCATTCTGATCATCACCAAACACACACCCTACGGTTCTATTAAAACTAGCTCACCAATTCTGCATCAGATTAAATGGCAGCAGTTTCCAGCATAGCTATTCGAAGGAAGAAAATGGACTGGTAGTGAATCATACTTTAAGAGTAGATTGGACAGGACACCAGGTAGAAATCAACCCCTGGTTAAGTTTCACCATGTTAAGTCATTTAAGTGAAATGTCGCATTTTATTTTAGTTAAGAAATTTCATCAACGGTTAGAGACATCAAGGGTTGAATTCTCTGTTCGCTTATATGTTGGTTCTTGTTTTCACACATTTGAAGACCATTGTTATATGTATTCATTCTGTGAACAAAACGAATAAAATGTAAATTTCCGCCGTTGTATATCCATTTCAGTAAGAAACATGGAATGGCATAGGAGAGAAAGGCTTGTCAAATTCCAAACAAATATTGGAAAATGCTAGAGGCATGTTTCGCGGAGTACCAACAAATATCATTGTATGCTATGATGCTTTGCAACTCATGTTCGACGAACATGAAATATAAAAAGAAATATGAAGAGAAATATAAACGGAATCACGTTTCATCAAGGACTGCCAAACGAAGATCAATTCAATGAATGGGGAGAAATCGATGGACATAAATTATTGGTGATAAACGATTGTATGGCTGAAGGTGCAGACAGTCAGCATCTCATGAATATGTCTAGTGTGCGCACGTTAAGTTTGAACACGCAGTATTTCGTTCTATTCAAGGATTACAGAGATCAAATGCAGGTAGAAACGCTAGGAGTGCAGATATTCCCTAGACAACAAGCATACTTTAGAGAGTCCTATCAATTAGCAACAACAACAGAATATTTATATTTACTCATAGACGTATCACCGACCAGAACCAAAGTGGATATAGACGGCAAACTGACGGAGATACCCCCATTTCGCACACATATTTTACCAGGTGAGGACACGGTGTTGTACTTTTCTTAAAAATAGTTGTAAGTCGATTAAACCGCACAGATTTGCTTGAAGAACGATCGTGTTTGCACCATGATCTCTAGAACCTATTCTTGTGAAACTGGAGTATTAATGAAAACGCCTAGCATAGCTTCCAGTCTTGAATCGGCCTATGGGAAATACTGGACACATATCAACATATTAAAATCGACAGGGGCAGTGGTCTTATAAGCATTAACCACTACATCGCTCACTATGGTAGTTAATTTGAAGCCTTTAAAATGTTTAAATTCAACTAGTGACTACATCAAGATCAAGATGTCATAGCTATGGAGGTATTTCTAAACTTTTTAATGATTGCTCCATCATCACAATGACAGGCGATATTAAACATTCTGACTGATAAACAATTAAAACTGTTGATGGAAATCATTTACAACGTTGCTAATGATGTCATTATAATTCCAAAATCGGATAAAAACCTCTTGAGGAGATTTTTACTGGACATTCGAAGGACGTTAGTTGATGGACTAAGTAAGAGACAAAGACGACAGCGACTGCTCTCTGTGAGTAAATTACTACCGATCTTCATTAGAAACTACCTGAAATGGCGAGAGAATTAGTTCTGCTACAGTACCTCAGACAAAAAACGAAATGTTGATGTCTGGAGAAAAGGACCTTAAAACAAACAATACATCGGATGTTGAAACGATGAACGAAAATAAAATAGAATCGATGTTGAAAATAATCGACCTACATTTTAATACCAATGCTGATCGAGATGTCGAAAAACGAAGTGTCGACGAAACAGATTTAAAAACCTAGTGATGCAATTAAAATAGTGGGAAGTACCACACCAAATATAGCGGGGCATGCTAAAGAGAACGGGGCAACGAGGTGGGAAAATGTTTGTAGATTTTAAACCGTCTCACTTCTTAAAGGCGTTACCTCACAAACAATCCAAGAGGAAATGGTTGACATTTAAACTATGATCTATAGACATGCGCAGTTATTCACCACACCAAGATTTCGTCGCGCCAACATATGGCCATGCGCAGTGATGTGACATGCGCAATGATATGACATCACCAAATTTGTATAAAATCGACGACATGAATGAGAACATCACAGTTTAACTAGAGCTCTACTACGATGGCAGACCTTCTGGAAATATACGTTAACGGAGATGTGGAAGCTAAAGAAACTTTGAAAAGTATTAAAAGAAAATTAGAAACATTGGACGTATCGCCTAGAAAAGCAGGAAGAACAGATAATGCAGCGTCTTATAGACAACCGGAAACGCAAACGTTGGGAGAGAATGATGCAAAGCTTTATGATAAATCTACAGAACATTATGTTTGTGATGATTTACGGAAGAACTTAGCCAAAAAATATTCATTTCAGAAACACATCATAGATCATGTTTCGAAGTTTCTCGTTATTATTGTGTGGCCAAGAGAAAGTTTAATTTAAAGCGCCATATGTTGTTAAAACATAAAGAAGTCAAATCGACGAATCGTTGGTTGTGCGCTTATTGCGGAAAGACGTTTGGGGAAAAAAAGATTATCTTAGTAGACATGTAAGCAACATACATGGAAACCAAGGATGTGAACATTCTCAAGAGGCAACAGCGGAAGCTTCGCATGCTCAATCACCAGGTGCAATTTCACAGGCTCAATCACCATATACGCCTTCATGTTCATTTTTTCATTCAATGTCGCAACAACAAGGAGAAGGCAACATAGCATGAGATAATATTGAAGTCTCCCAAGAAAACAACCTGCACTCTAGACCCAATTTGGTCGACCTAGAACTTTGACAAGGAGACATAGTTTTTAGATGGAAGCAGCTTAAATGGAGAAGCGAATGTGCGCGTTATTTATCCAAATGAAAACGAATCTAATGATTTGTTAGTATTTTCTTCAAACGTGAAAATGGAAGTGAGGGAACATGTGAAACAGAGATGTGAAACACTTAGTGGTATTATATGGTATCTGTGCGTCCAAATGGAACTTGAAAAAGAAAACCAGGATGGAAACAAGGACTTATCTTATCCACATTGCAGATCATCAGCACAAATACCACCAAACGTGCCAGAAAAGAATATTGGAAAGATGTGGAGTACCAGATGCCTCACCTTTGACATAAGAGACCAGATGGCAGGAATTTTACAGCAAGCATGTGGAGTTGAGCATAAGCATGGTGCAGAAGATTGAAGAAGACACTAGAAGCCAAAGTTTCAGTGAGAAATGGAAACAGGAAAAGCGGATTAGATTGACATCATCAAATTTTGGAGAAATTGTGAAAAAGTCGACCACACGTCCTATTAAGCTGTTTCTAAAAAAGAATGATGTTTTCCAGTTTCTCGGGGAACAAGTTCACATCTTATGGTTTGAATAAGGAATCTGCAACATTTATAGAAAACATACAACATCAGGCTGATACAAATACAACTAGGATAGTTGTGAGTCCTATGGATCTAGTGATAGACTCTGAAAATATACAGCAAGTACAGATGGAAAAGTCACATAAGCAGACGGATCTGAAGGACTGTTGGAGGTAAATCACCTTTCACAAGCCAGCTCACACTTTAGGAAGCTTCAAAGTTTTCTTTGGAAAAGCTTTGAGTTGCTGGAGACTGAAAAACGACCGTAAATTGTATTATCAATGTCAAGGACAAATGAACATCCTTAAAAACCGATTGATTTCGTTGTGCGAGGTACAAATCCAAATCAGCTTCATGTTGAGGGAATGTTAAGATACAAGTCACTAAGGAAAAACATTATGATCCCAAAGTTGACTGCCTTCTATTACTCAGCCATACTCACAGAGTTGGCCGTACCAAGAAATGGTCTATCCCCAGGAATCCATATAACGTGTGTTCCATCTTTGCAAAATGCAAATTTGTCTTCCAAACATTTAGCACTTTGTAGTACTGTTACAAATCTTATTATTCAGGTCATAAGCTTTTTTCACGTTGTTATGGCCATTTGTAAAATTGCCAAAACAGTTTCCGCTCAATGACTTGACTAATTTTGAATGGATTCATTTCAAACTTCAAAGGATAGTTCATTGCCATAAAAGCTCGGACATATTTGATAACCAAAAATATTTGTCTGCTATTTACGGATTTATGGCCCTTTGTAAAATTGTTGAAAGATTTTTTGTTAATAACTTGAGTTATTTTGAATGGATTCATTGCAAACTTCATAGGACAGATCTTTGTCATACAAGCTCAGACAAGTTCGACAACAAAAATTATTTGTCAGCTACTTACGGAGTTATGGCCCTTTGTAGAAACGAAGAAACAAAAAGAATAATGTGCAAAGTATTTTAATTAGGGAATAAATTGTGGCTCAGTAGTTGGAGTTGACTCAAAATCACACCTTTATTGTGTTAATCAGATGATAGTCCCGTTCCCTTCTCCCAGTGCAATATGCTCCTCACGGACATCATTTTGGGTTTTTTTTGAAAAAATGCCCATACCTCCATAAATTGCCAGCAGATGCTATTGGTTATGGAATTGCCCAAGATTGTAGGTAAAAGAAATCTCCCTCCGAAGCTGCGCATTCAGCCGTACAAAATTAATCGCATTATACAGCACTACTGAACAAGCAACCATAAGTTTGTAGATTCCTAGCAGATAATCTTGGATATTAAACTTGTCCAAACTTAGAAACAAAGCTTATCTCAAAAATCTATGCACTTATGGCCCTTATGGGCTAACTGCTCATTCGACATCTAACGGGCGTGCCATGTATCGCTTCGCGGAACTCTTGTTGTACTAGCAGTTTGGTCCATCAGTAGATGAAAACAACACTGCAGAGAAGAGAACAATTGCAGCCATGAAGAAACAGAACAACAGGCAAGATATACGAATAGTTGGTATGTTGTTTAGTTGTCAATAATATCAGTACTGTGAATACCATATTTTGTTTCACATATTCTACATGTAATGATTGAAAGATGTAATGTTGCACATGTAGTTTTATACTTGAAAATATGTATCAGTATTATGGCTTTATTAATTATGTATTATCATAATATGATCTATGTATATGTAAACTGTAGGATTTATCGATATAAATTGGCAAATATGTGAAATACCGAAACCAAACCAGTTCAAAATAGAACGTTGAAAACTGAACATAAGGCACAGTTTAATACTTTTTATTATTACATATATTTATCAACATTTAAACCTATAGATACTCCTGTTGCCTCCTCTATTAAATTGCTCCCGATTTGCCAAGAACTGCAAGAAAAAGAAGACGACTTAAAAATAATTGTTGGAAGGAAAATTTAACACCAGTTGTGTGTAGACGAATCCACTGGACATACCAAAATGGTATACTTGAGTGTTCTGGATTGCCTGTAAATTTAATTGCGTTCAATGTATATGGATTTTATAATTGTTTACACATGACATGTATGCCTAAATTGTATATATGCATAGATTGAAGATTTCGAGACCTGCATCTTAGAATATTGAAATTTTCCTCATTTCTCTAAGGCTAAACACTACTATAAAGTTACCATACGTGTACACTGTTACAAGCGAACACGTTTTCATTCATGTATGATTCATACGTGTGTTGAGGGGACCTTACATCCAATAACGTTTAACTTGAAGTCTTCAATTTTTATGAGGAATTTGTTTAATGAGAAATAACAAATCTGATAATGTTTGCATATTTTGTAAATTTAAGTTACTGAAAAAAAGAAAACTGATCACATTAAAATTTGTAAATTGATGAAAATGTATTTTAATCCATATATTGCAATTTACACTTATTTCAAACATAGCAGTTTTTTATAAACTCTTCTATGAGATGTATGCACAAGTTATTAAACAGGACAAGGACACACAGTCAAATGCTATTTATGGAGTACAGTAAAATGATGACGATGATGATGTAAAAACTAGAAAGTAACAACCTCCAAAAAGGTTAAGATAATGGAATTGAAATTGATGATTTGTTATGTAAAGTAGGTAAGTAAATTGATGTTCAATGTAAAAGTAAATAAAAAAAACTAATTTAAGATTTTGCTTATTAAAAGTGGTTTTAAAAACATGGGAGATAACACTTGCTGAAGTATGTTGTGTGAAAAAGCATGGAATTAATATCATAATGACTAACTTAAGCCGCATAGATTTAATATAATTGCATATATAAATGCTTTCATACATATGAAATATGTCTGAAAGAAAAACATATGACTGTACTTGTTTTTACAGTGTGCGAGCCTCCATACTGCTCAAAAGTCTGTGAAACTACTTTCGAAAAACTGTCATGGCAGAGAAATGTTATATGTTGTGTTTCATCACGCCTTGTGAATTTTGGATTTACTTTTTTATTGTGGCATTTAATTAAATTCTGGACAAATAGTGACTAGCAACATTATCCGTGAATTAATTATTATTTTTGGATAATTTTCTATATTCAATGGAATCCTGTGGATGCGCAACAGTGGACACTACTTTCAGGTGAGTGTTAAGGTATCTTATATTACTTTTTTAATTATTATCACACGCGTACATACCGGTGGGTAAAATAACGCGTTTCCAGATGACCGAACACGCTATCGGAGTAATTTCTCCAAACCGAAGACCGACATCTCGAAGAGAGTGAAAGGATCTTTCTGTTTTTTGGCAGGCTCTGTCTAAGCATTAATTTTCAGGATTAATGTTAGATATGACAGTTCCTGCGTATATTACACTTTCCTTTGTTTCTATTGCATTTTCTCCCATATAAAAGTCATTTTTTGCAGAGTGATTACTGTTGTTAAACACGACTATAGCACTCTTGGACGCGTCATATTTCAATTGCCATTTAAAGGCATACATTCTTGAAGCTTCAATTAAATTTTGCAAACCGTTTCGAGTAGAAGATGTCAGGCAGGTATCATCAGCAAGTAAAATACCTGGCATATGTCTGTCCACAATGTTTATACCACGTTTTGTTTTACATAGAGTCTTAATCAATCCGTCAATAAGCCGAATGCATACTTTTGTGTCCATATACGAGTTGAAGAGGACCTTCCACAATCGACCACGT
This sequence comes from Crassadoma gigantea, assembly GCA_032360845.1. NCBI lineage: Eukaryota > Metazoa > Mollusca > Bivalvia > Pectinida > Pectinidae > Crassadoma > Crassadoma gigantea. Next base: position 7,092 of record JAULCA010437542.1, on the reverse strand, counting down.
ATACCAAGTTCATGTATAATCAACAATAAATGGTACTTCGTTTTGATAAGAAACAATAATTGATTCTTATTTTGTATATCAAACAATAAATGTTACATGTTTTGTAAATCAAACAATACATAATACTTATTTTGGAAACAAAACAATAAACAATGCATGATTTGGATATCAAACAATAAATAATACTTGTTTAGATATCAAACAATAAATAATACTTGTTTAGATATCAAACAATAAAAAATACTTGTTTTGGAAATTAAAACAGCAAATGATACTCGTTTAGGTTATCAAACAATAAAAGATATTAGTTTCAGAAAGCAAACAATAAATGCTGTAAGTTTAAGATATCAAACAATTAATGTTATTAGTTTTTGATATAAAACAAATGATACTTGTTTTGATAGATTCAATAATAAATCAGGCTTGTTTTTTTAATATCAAGCAATATATGATACTTATGTTTAGTATCAAACGTTATATAGTTCATGTTTTAGATATAAAACAAAAAAATATACCTATTTTAGAAATTAAACATGGATCTGAATATCTCTAAAGGATTAGCTATGTATATGAATCGCTAAAAAGGATACTGATTCATCACGTAAAGTGATAATAGCGCACACTACTATATAAACTCATCAAGCGGGTAGTGACAATTTCAGTCAACAGGAAAGATCATTCGAGCGGAGAAAATTACAGGTGATCTAGACGGAGCTGATGAAGATAATGCTGATGATGTTGCAGAACGCGATACACTAAACCAAAGATTACTTCAAAACTGATCATGCCGAGGAGTCATAACGCAGAGTTGAAATGATTGAATGCATATTGTGAATGTTATTGATGAGGCTTTTTCCAAATCTCTCGATCGTTTGAAGAAATTCTTGCATTGCTGGTCCAGTAAGAATCAATGGACTTGGTATATTTGGCTCGTCAAAGATCCTAAACTATCGCTTGCCTAGCTTTGATCAGGTCTTAGTTACTGAAGAGTTTAAACGGTTGTTTTAAAGCGTTTTATTTAATTTTTGAATACAGAGTTTTTAAAATTTCAGCTGCTGAACCGGCATATAATTTGATGTTTCCCTTCGCTAGAGCGCTTCCTCATTATATGTGACCTATAAATATCCTGAGGTCGGAGGTCAACATTTAGCTCAGATTAACAGAAGTCAATAATGACAGGGTCAACGAAAAGTTATTACTCTCTAGATAACTGAATGTTATGAAACATGAGAGTTCCTCCTTCCGTACTACTCAAGCTTCTCTACCTGGGATGTAAGGGGGGCAACATGATTCTCAAGAGATGAGTATTTGGATGACAAGGAATCGTTTAATGCGTTAAGTTCATTGATTTTAGTGGCTTGGTCATATATTGCCTGCTGTAGCGGTATAATCATGTCTACCAAAGTATCGCGAACAATAGACTGGAAAGTTTCAGGAGTATGCACGCCTCAGCCCATGCAGGTAGGTAGAATTCATCAAGCTGGAGTGGCCCACCCTGTTTTTATTAGAAACAATACGCAGTTTTTTTATTTTGATGGGCATTCGGCTGTAATTTATTTCTCTGATTCGGCATCAATTCATGCGAAATATGTATGGTACATATATACTAGTTGGTACTTAAAAAACCTTGGTACGGAACAATTGAAATTTTGTATGGATAAACAAACTCTTAATAGGGGTTGACTAAACTATGAGCTACCGGTGGTGCGGAACGACTGGATCCCAAATGGATGATATGGATCCTTTATTTCATTTATATTGTACGTAATAGATCTGCATTAAGAGATGCCTTGAAAGTAACTTAATTAAGTAGAAAGCAAAGATAGCCGTGAATTTGATTCAGTAAGGTAGCCACTGAAACATTTCAAGTTGTTCTCAGAACACACAATTTACAAATAGTTAAAAAAAATCGTATGTTAAAAATACTGAAACTTCAGGGTTCGAAATTGATTGTCTTTTTGGGGGGTAATGTCTCTAGTAAATGACCCAATAAAATTTACGTTAGGATCAGCCAACCAAATATGTGTGATATCCAAATTATTCGATGTACATTAAAGCAAAATGATAATAGATTATAATTTGAATAGTGCATAATGATTATTTTGATTCAGCTCACTTGTAAATTCTTTGATAATAATACATGTAGTATGATGTCAGTATGATAGGGCGCTATATGAAATATTGTATATTATGATCCAAACATAATGCATATTTAAAAAGTGTTTTAATATTCAAATATAAATTATCATTCATGTTAAATTTGCTCTAAGACACATGAAGGATAAATATATATTTGTTTTAATTGAACAACCAACAAAAACCTTAATATTTACATTTCCAGAGATTGGATTTTATTGACCCTCAAAATTATTAAGTAGAAAAAACAAAGACAATTGAGATAAATCGTATATGTAATTCATCAGTTTTAAGTATATCTAATACAGGTTTTATACGAGTTTAATGTAATAGTTTTGTTACATGTTTGAAACACCCAAAGACCATAGTGGTCACATGAATGGAAAGAAATTAGGATGTATACAAGGAAAAAATGCACTTATCATGTCCTCAAAGGGAAAAAAAGTAAGCAATAAAAAAGAATTATTTTGGTATTGAATGGGAAGTTATTTATTATAGTTAATCATTTAACTATTTTTACTCTTTGGGCTACTCTCGGGAAGCTCTTCGGTACCTTACTTTCTGAAACCATCTAATTTCAATTTAATAATAATTATTCCAACAAGGTTTAAATTAATTCCTGCTGAAAGTGGACAAATTGTACCCTAAGTTTTATTTCCTTATACTTGATTCAACTATAGTATTTACATTGGCGAAAATTAAATTCATTTTTTTCCCTATTTTCCCAACCAAGTTTGCATTAATGGACAAAACATACCAAACAAGTGTTACTTCCCTATATAAAGTATACTAAACTTTACCCTATACCTAAAGGAGAAATGATGACGAGGAGTAACATACATGAAGTGCTTATAATTATAGTACATCCGAGTCTGAGGAAGAGGCGTTTTGTCCCTCAAGCCAACAGGGCAAGTCAGGATTTATTTCCTTATATGATCTCATCATTACTATTCAAACCAAGTTTGAATTATTTTCTAGATAATTTACAATTTAGAAAAAGCACCGAAGAGTGTTGAATGTAGTACATCTGAATCTGGAGAAGATGTCTGAATCATTGGTCAATATTCTCATTTTGGGCTCTGCACTAGCCCCAGGGAATGGGTCAGGAATGCTGAATTTACAATTAATAACCTCTTCCTCCCACCAATGAATATTCCCACATGGTTTGGAGGAAATCCGTGCATTCACTGCTTCCTAAGAAGAATTAAAAAAACAAATATAAGTTGATGAACGATGCACTTTGATGGAAGAAAATTGATCACATTAGGTTTCTAAATATTGTTGGGTGAAATATTCCTAAATCAAAACTTGATTATCTTACCATATAAAGAAACGCGAAAATCACTAAAATTGATGGATTATGATTCCGAAAAAATCTTTTGGGACTGAAATAAAGGTAACATGATAGATACATGTTCTCCCGCATTTTACAGGTACATTCCCGTGTTTGGTGGGGAAAAGATAAACCTGTCTTTATCTACCTCGATTAAGACAGCTGACACGCGCTATTACGTCACAGACAACGCACTTCTTTCAACATGACTTGTGACCCTTTGCACAAATAGTTTTGTTCGTTTTCGTTTAAGACACTATATTGATTTATCTTATACCAAAAAAATTTCAATATACAATAAAAACGTTGCTAATACTTCAAGTATTAAATATGATTATGACTGCTATTTTTTATTGACGTTGCGGATATTTTTACACAAATTTGCAGCAGAGCGGCTATGCGTATATTCATGCGCCATTAATGATAGTTCAGTGCATTTGGGGTGAAAATACAACTTCGCAGCGGAGGTATTTTTTAACAATATGAAAATGTATGAGAAAAATAATAAATCACTCCTGTGTGACGTAGGCTCTATTAATCTTTACCTGAAATTTATCATGCCTGGCACTTTGAACATTTCTGAGGTTACATAATTGTGTAAAGCGAACACCAACGAGGAAAGGAACAAAGCTTGTCTTACTTCTACACATCATTTACTTTTGATAGTATACAGGTTAAGAACATTTTGACCTTTGATCTCAATGTTACATTGAACTTGACTGTACGGACCCCATAGTGGTATACAACATACCCCATTACAATATTACATATATAACGTACAACGAGTAATGTTCATCAAATCAGAATTGCCCGGTAAAAGAATTTGACCTATGACCTTGTAGGCATAGGGACCAAATAGTGATATGTAACACATTGCTTTACGTTCCCACATACACATAAATCACTAAAATAGCATTACTCTCTTCAGCACGTTAAAAGTTTGTTACCAAAATCTTTTTGGGGAGCAGAAAAAGGGAGGAAATAGTCCCGAATAATCCTAAACAGTATCAATAGTGAAAACAACAGACTTCTGATTAAAGTCACATTCTTTATTGGTAATTAAGGTTTGCTACATTTACAATGAAAAAGTGAAGATTGAAGTAATCATCAAATGATAGCATCACAAGCACTGTAATGCACGTTTGTGATTTTCCTCTGTATTGCAGTTAAAAGATTAATGCATAATTATGCAGATGACATCCCAGTGTTAGCAATACCATCATAGCTTCAGAATTTTAATAACGACAAGTCAAGTTTCATATACAGCTGACATAATTATTATGTGCATATTCGGCTCTTGTATATATGTATAACCCTCATTCTAAATCATGGTAATAAATATAATGGCTATAAGTCTGTACCTGATAAACATTTTTAAAAGCCACTTTTAAAGCTTATACAGGAAGACACTTATTTAGATGTCAAGGAGTCAAAAACATACAACTGTTATGATAACTGTGCTAGATAAATTTCAATCCAAATGAAATTCATGGTGAATGCATGTATGTCAAGATTAAATTGCACATTAAACTTGAAATTGGATTAAGGCATTCAATAACATAACACAATAACATCAATTCTGTAACACTGATATACCATCAATTAAGATGCATCTGCATCAAATTTTGATTATCATATATACATGTAGTATATCGCAATCATATATCATCACAGATATGTATGACACTTGAATGACCATTAAACACAGGTATTACACACATATTTACTATCAGACACAGACATAATTGTCATATGTATATCAAACTCAAGTATCTGAAAAGATTAACACACACAGGTGTTATACACATATACATACCATCACAGACAGGAATTACATATATCTATACGATCACACACCCACATAAAACAAACGTATATCATTTCACAGACCGGTACACGTACATGAATTATACATGTACAAAGTGTCATACGCAGGTTTAATGTTAGTATATACTATCACGGACAGATAGTTCACATGTACATTCTATCACGGACAGATATTTCACATGTTTACACTATCACGGACAGATATTTCACATGTAAACACTATCACGGACAGATATTTCACATGTACACACTATCACGGACAGATATTTCACATGTTTACACAATCACGGACAGATTTTTCACATGTACACACTATCACGGACATATATTTCACATGTACACACTTACACAGACAGATAGTTCACATGTACATACTACCACAGACAGATAGTTCACATGTACATACTATCACAGACAGATATTTCACATGTACACACTATCACAGACAGATTGTTCTCATATACACACTATCACAGACAGATAGTTCTCATATACACACTGTCACAAACAGGAAGTCACAGGAGAACCGAAAATGAACTGACGTGTGCTTCCATCAACGTTTGTCGCATTAAATCTTAGTTAAAAATTTCTGAGTTCAGCGATTTTCTGTCGCCGTGACGTAATTGGTATTTGTAAAACCAAATTAGATATTCTAGAAATCTGAGATTTACAGATTTACTGTTTATAGCAAAGATAGAAAACAAAAGTACAAACGCTATTCCGGTGGTTTGCTTTGATTGTATGAAACAAAATGAATTTTGTATTTCAGTTATCGATACAAGTTCTGATTATGTTTTATGGCTTGACATAAAAGTTAAAAGTACTGACCATAATGTTCTTCGTAGTACTGTATGTATCCCCTGAATCGATTTCAAATATTTTGAATTTGATTTATATGATGAATGTGTTAAAGAAATTAGTCTCATTGGGATCGTTCATATGAAGTGTGTAAGTAAATTTGTACCCGCTCATACTTGCGGGAACACTGAAAAAAATCCAGATTCAATCCCTATAATTCCAAATTCCTATCAATGAGAAGGAAAATCAAAAACATAATTTTAATTACGAACTTTTTTTATTAATTCATTCATTCATGTGAAATGTGGAAGTAAATTTGTACCCATTCTTTTCCTTTAGTCTGAATTATGTTCCCTGGTTCTATTTGAACTTAAACACTAACCATCTGTAGACAAAAAAATGGTGCATGTTTATCTATTCTAGGCTACTTCATTGTTATAACTCATCTGTTGACACATTTATTGATTCCGATCCGTTGGGAAGACGACAAAACTTGTCTCCGTTGTGAGTATGGTCAACTGTAGATTAAAGTTATTTCATTAAAACCGCTTATACTTAAATAATAAAAAAAAATTAGACAAAGATACAATAACAAAGCATTAATGATAAACACTGGATCTTGCATTTTTCACGGCGAGTTTTTGCAATGGGAGACCATTTGAACGAAAATACTGAAAAATGGGGATTTGGACATAGTATTCCCTATGAACAAAACCGCCGTTCATACTAATATGAACAGCTGTACTGGGTTTATCTTATTTTTCAAGTAAAACTGCGCTCACAGAAGAATTATATTTCCATAAATGATTAAATGAACTTAACCTTCCAGAGAATTATAAAGTTTACAAAGGCGTAGTTGTCGAGGAACCTTTTTTTAGTCCTACCCACCTCAATCTCCAAGTTATGGTTAGTAAGTCTTAGTGTGGCAGTACTATATTTTTAGTTTATTTTGTAATAGTTTAATTGAAATTATTAAACTATATGGTATTGTCTTACTG